>JAHQIW010004170.1:0-23350 GCA_019055375.1 Parelaphostrongylus tenuis | reverse complement strand
AATGGCCAGGCTAGGTGCCAGTCGCTGTCCCATTGTCAGCCCTCTGGTTTGAGCATAATAATTCCCGGACCATCTGAAGATTGAGCAGTTTCAGCACTCTTTTAGTAGGATCATGAACTGCTCAATCGTCAAGCCATACATGTTTACAGCTCTCTGGTGTTGTATCAGAAGCTCATGTGTGGCTTGCAATGCGGAGCATTCGCAGTGGATATAGAGCAGTGACGTCGAATGACTCCATTACGCACGCGCTGTTCGGGTTCGCGTTACGGAGACGATCCAGGAACATCTGAGTGTTCGTCAGATGGGCTGGAATGTGCCCTAGCAACTGGGATGTTATTAACGTTAAGAACCATGCTATCCTATCCGTCGGTCCGCCTACACAGCTGATGATAGGTCTAACTTTGAATATGGATGGATCGTTAGACATTAGATCATCAGTGGATACTAACTTATGTGTTTTTCATAAGTAAGTATAAGACAGGACATGTTGGTGACTGGATTTTTAATTGAGTAATGATAGATGGTCTTAAGCCTGCCGCTTTTGCCGTACGTACCCACTCATTGTTTAATTTGCGGTTTTTGCCTTTTGAATTCCTTTACAGAAGATGATCGGTAAAGCGAAGCATCTTCGAGATGCTTATTCGTTATTGCGATATCTAACTGTCGAGGAATCACAACAAATTCTCCACCTTATCACTAACTGATAGCCTTATACTTCCCTCCCTTATCAACTCTCGTACCTCTTTCATGCCACGCTTTGTGTAGCTCGGTGAGGTTCGATTGAATCTTTTCATACGATGTGAATAAGGGTTTTGAAAGTCTCGTCCGCAAATTTCCGGAATTTCCAATCAACCTCCTCGTTGGGGTCTCGTTGCCTAAAGAACGGCTGAGGAAATGGTGGTACTGGTGCAACCTCTACTTGCTGTTCATCACAAAGTGGTACCGAACTGGCTGAAGACCACCTTGTTTTACGCTGCGAATTAATCTTATCTCCCCTGCCCGTGCTGCAGAGAAACGGTCTTCAAAGAATATAACACAGCGTTGGAATTAAGCATCTTGCGGTATCGAATGGTTACTAAACACTCCAAAGAAAGATCTCTGTCTGCAAGAAAAATGTGTGTGTGAAACACAAGGGATTTTATTCTGTACCAGCGTTGCTAGCCTGGCCGCCGTAGAAGCCGTGATCGCATCTAACAGGTCGTGCTGACTGGGTGGCAGCCGTCGATGCCGGAGTGCGAACAGCTGTCTGAGCCGGAAACTGAAACGGTTGCCGGCGTGTCTTCCCAGTGCCAGTGCGACGTATCCGACGCATCTGACGCTGTGTCGTCCTCTGCACTACAACGTTGACGGAAAAGGCCGACTTTTTTCGAGACGGTCACATAATAATCGTAACAGAGCGAGTTCACAACTGGTCGATGGTCACAGCACTGCATTACTTTGTCGCTGTCAAATGTCTTTTCGTACTCAATCAAGGTTAGGCAAGGGTCCAAATTTTACTGGTGGATTTCGATTGCATATATATATATGTATATACACATATATGCATACATATATATAATAGATATATATATAATATATATATATATATAGACAGCATAATCCCTTCGAAATTCCTTCTTACTAGACTCATGGGAAGGTCTTCGATATAGGCTCAAGAACGGTGTTCGTGAATGGCTCAGTTTATTACAGGGTACACTCAACAATGATCTTGAACGGTACTCTCAAAGATGCCTTTTGTGACTTTTTTAGATTAAATGAATGTGTGCATCATCCTCCACCGGTCTGCGCCTATCGCTTTCTTGAGGTCAGATGTCATCTGAGTGCTAGAAATTAATGTGATTTTGTGATCTTAAGCTCTAAGAAATTGCTGATAAAGTTGTCAACTTTCTTAACCTGTGCGCTTCTTCGTGCCCTTTAACCACAACTTGAGCTGTGGGAAGCATCAATTTTGGCGACTCATCTCCAACAAAGATATCGTGATCAGAAATGGAAGTTGTTAAACAAGAAGTCTGCAGAAACTCCTTTGTTATTAATTTTTTATTATGGAACGATGCATAGTCTCCTATTCGTTCATCAGAGCGGATAGCAAATGATGGTAGTTGCAAAATTCTGACAGAATTTCGCAAGCCTGGGTGGTATTACAACTGCTCCCAGGGTTTCCGTATACTCATATAATTACTACTGGTAAAGTCCTTTGTAGGTGATATATATTTTCAAGTTAAATGAGTTGCAGTAAATCCGAGTTCTAGCTTCATTCTCTCTTCAGAAAACCCCTTAGTGAAGGAAGTGAATCTGAATCTTTTTTTTTTTGAAATGAAGCTATATTCCGGGGCAAGTTTATAAATGCTTAGGCAAGCGACTTCAAATCTTTCTTTATTTGTATCTTTATATAGTTATATCACAAGAAGAGAATGTTATCATCATGTACACCTCATTTTGTTCTGAGACGACGGCACATGTTCTTTTCCAGCTTGTGATTATATCAAATCTTCGTACGGAATAGGTGGCAATCGCTTTCAATATATAGTCCAGATACTATCAAAGCCCTATGTGGCACAACCTCTTGTTTGTAAGAATAGGAATGCGATTGAATTCGGCATGAGTCGAGCCCATAGAAGAATCCCACGTCCATCATTTGGAAATGGATTTGTTTGGGTGAGAGGAGCCGCGATTAGATAATTACATTTTTCTTGACGTCAGCAAAGATGCTGCTAAGAAAGCCATCTACTACAACAACTAAAAACGTCTCTGAAGTTGGGCTCTCTTCAGAATCGTTCTAGTCTTTGAAGCGCTCCAGTAGTTTGTTTGAGCCAGTTACACGAAATCTCACATGGGAGAGGAGTTCCTCAAAGGTGAAACGGCGCGCGAGACTGCCGAAACTTTGGTCATGACATTATTGGCATGGCGAGCCGATACTGCCCCTCGGAACCAAGATTGCCTATGAAAACTACAACTACTAAAGTGTGCAAGCAAGATACAAGAGAATTATCTTTTTCTTGTATCCTTCAATAGCTACCCACTCTTTTCCACTATCTCGAGCTAAGACGTGAATTACAACCAAAGGGATGCCAAGATAGGAACAAAACTTGAAGCCTCGCTAGACTTTGAATCTTCGATTGCCACTTATGGAGGCCGAAAAGTTGCAAAATATACAGAAATGGTTGGTTTCTTCAACTGCATTTTCACCTTACGATGTCGCGCCACTAGTAACCACCCTTCAGGTAGTATTATAAACTTTTCCCAGTGGATTTTTCAAAGTGAATAAAGTACTCCCACTAGTGATTAAATGAATAGCGAATTACTCAAAGAATTGAGTGGTGAGTATGTGGTAAGTGGTGATGGCACAGTGTACAATGACACAGTGAATGTTTATTACGAGGTTTTAGAAAAGTCGATTTAATGGATTAGCTTTGGTCTACCAGCCGAAACCATCGACTGATGGTGATGGACCAGTGTCATTGTACACAGTGCCATCACCTCTTACCACATACGCCTCTCTGCTTGCTACAATGCAGGGCTTAATGTGGGGCGGGGGTCACTGACGAGGAGGACGAACCTCCGAAACACCGGTGGACCCTGGCGTGCCAACCTCGTTTTAGGCTAAGAACATTCTTCTTTTTTTGGAATTATTTTGAATAGAAATACTATAATTTCGAAGTGATCTATATAACAGTGGCTGTCAGTTTAACGGGATTTATAAAGCGAAATCTCATATCCGACCCAAACCTGTTAAAGGTTGGCGGCTGATAGCTAACATAGAGATGTTGAAGAATGAGTGGTCGGGCAAATGTGCCTCGGTGGTGTAGTGGTAGAGCACTCGTCCCCGGATAGGATGAAACACCGGTTCGATTCCCGTCTGAGGCCGCGTTTTTTGCTCACCACTCAATTCTTTTAGGTATATAGAAAACAACATAACAATGCGAAAGCATTAAAAAGTACTATTAACTCCGAGTATTAGCAGTTCTTTGTTTTTCAGAAAAACTTTTATTGCGTGAACGCTGAAATTAGAACGGCATTTCACAAGTACCAGCGCATACCTTGTAGCGGTATATGAGTGGATTTCGCAGCATTGACATCAAGTTATCGCCATTTAATAATTAGTCGACAAATCGAACATAATGCTTTATAAATACTTAATACAATATACTTTTTCATTCAATCGCTTCTAGCAGTGGTGTAATGTTTCAAACACACCCAGTGATGTAGAGTGATGTGCAAAAGTTTCGCGTCAGACGGGACTGTAACCCTCACCTCACTCTATCCGAGAGCGCGTGCTCTATCCGTTACAATACTGACGTCATTTTGCAAAAACACTCTTTCACGCTAAAGTTTTGCACATCACTATTCATCACTGGATATATGTAAATCAGTCGACATCTCAAATCTCGAGAATTTTATTGGTGTGCTTGCTTTCTAAACTAATTTCTAAGAAAAGCGCCTCAGTGCGTGCTACATTTAAAAGATTATTGGGTTCCGCACTCGGGCGCATGGCACGCCACATATGAATTGCGATGCGCGATCAAAACGGGAGGCGAGTGCGAAATTTTTTTTTTAATTTGTAAACAACCCACTAAAAAGTCCTTCTCAAGATTCAAGCATGTTATTAAAATCGAGATCTAATGTCTATCAAAAATCTGATTCAAAAACTGTGTCCAGCGAAACCTGCTTGAGTGCGAAATGAAATTTTGTTTTCACTATCACAACATAATATAATGAGCAGTAGAAGAACAAAATGCGCCGTTTAAATTTTTGAGATTCAAACTATCGAATAATCACTGAATCACTAAATCGTGCAAAAAGGACAAAAGATGTTATTAAATATGGGTGCGGAGAGGGGAAGAGTAGTCAGATTGCATATTCCTGACCCGAATTTTTGAATCCTTTACTGATGCTGTTAATCTTTTGTTTAAATATTCATTCAGAATCAGCAAATTATGCGGCTAATTTAGATCAATAGCAACTCACGCTGAACAAAGCTGTTCAACTTAACCCGCGTTGCATAGAATTTGCTGGTTATCTGCAATAATTCGTGTATTCTTAAGAAAGAAACACCAAATCCTAGAATAATCTCCTGTATTGCATAGGATTCCAACTCTTTTTTCGTGTTTATCAGTTATAAAAAATTGGATATGTACGAAGCCTCATATAAAAACTAAGTCATATTGATGACCTGGCTTTGCAAGCACTGCGCAACATCTTTTTTGACAAACATTCATTCTTCCGAATTTCAGTCACTAGTAAAACATGTAGTGTGATGTATCAGAACTGACAAACTTATATACTTATATTTCTTGTGAAAGTTATTACAATTGACGGAATGCCAACATCGCCGTCTTTCTTTAGTAAAAGAGAGTTTTTAATTTGAACATAACCGTTATGTTTGCACCAAAAGCATACGATTGTGTAGAGAAAATCATGAAGTATCGGAAAAATTACAGAAAACTTTAGATTTGTTTTCAAAACGATAGGAAAAACCTAACAGACCTGATAAAAATCGCTCACGAGGATGTCATTTACACTGCACATGGCGAACACTAATATTAAGTCCAACTGGTGGTCCTGAAAGAGTTAAGTGCAGATCGTAGCTTTGATCCGATGCGATCTAAGCAGCCCAGATTGGCTCTAATATCATAGCATACTCTCGGCACTCGTCCTACATAATGACTCTGCATCGCTGGCTCTTTCGGTATCACGGACTGACGTCCAATCCTTTGCTGTAAACCTTTCACAGTCGGCGCATCGCTTTGCCTAACTTTGAACTTAAGCAATGGATACTCAGGAGTAGCATGCCTGTCAGTCTCGGAGGAACACAGAGGTGTCAATTCTATACAGACGGCTCTTAATCGCTTCCAGGTAAGCTATAGGTCACTTAGTAACACAATTTGGGCAACTAGACCAATGAAATTCGACGGTAAAGAATAATGCCAACTTTGCTGTGCTGATAGACATTGCTCTTATAGCGCAGAGCGTGAGCCAAGCAGAACGAATGTTGACCGACTTTGAGAACGCTTGAATGATTAGTTTCCTGACAAAATCCCACGAAAACGATTGCTTATAAAAAGTGCATTGGTTTTATACAATGGAATGAATTCTTCCGAATGTACCATTTGTATCTGCCTACGTCGGAAAGTCAATGTAATGAAGGGCTCAGCCCAATTCTCAGCAGGAAGAAGAGAGCGGCATGGGAGCGCATATGAGTAGCGAGAGTGTGGCGAAGGAAATGAGGCACATTTAATTTTGTGCAGCTTTTCAACTCACAAATTATTTCTGTCTTAACAAATGCTTCAGAACGCTGGTCTATAAGTAAGCGGAACGAAGAATTACGTAATATCTAATCATCTGATGCGCAATCGGAAGAACGGCCGCTAGCGCGTTTCCTGTGTCTTGCAAACGTGAGCGATGATCCAAAGTCCGCAACTGCGTCAAACATAAAAAATCGGTAGCTCTCCTTTCCACAACTCGTCGTCGAAAATCGAGTAAGCCTTAGAGCTAATGCCTCTTCGTGACAGCCGATTGATAGAAGCCGTTACCAATCAAGTCGTCGGAATTTCAAAAGCACACAAGAGAAATACTCGATTTGTTGTGATTTCTTCATAGAAATCCTAGACGAAAGAAATGGTATCCAGAGTCACTACAACTAGGAGAACCTAATGGGTTACTCATTCGTCCAATGAAAAAGATTACAAACTAGCAACCACTCAAAATCATTGACAATTAGATGGCTGAAAAAATGAGACAGGTGGGCAATCTACACAACTAGCGTGATGAAATAATCATGTTCATTTGATGCCCTGTGAATTAGTCTTGTGAAAGCGGTGGTTTACAGTCGCTCATTCAGTACAGTCTCGTATTAAAATTGCAAGAAAAAGCAAACTTAAAACGACAAGGAAATGCTCATCTAAGAAACTATTTCAACGCGGAACTAATGCAACAGGGAACTTCTTATTCAACTCCAATAATCACTCGCAAAAACTCTTAGCAGGGTCTGTAATCACACAGCGCTGACGGTGTTTTTGATCTTTCATTCGAGAAATGAATGAATCGGGATATACTACATTCCAAACCGAAAATTTTCGGATAGTTTTCTGAATGACATTTGGTCTACACGCAATGTTGCTCACAAGTAGGGCTCCCAGAAGAAAGAAATTTTTTTTTGCTTCAGAAACGTATCACTTCTTCTGATCATAGGTTGCCTACAGTGTACGAGTTCAATATACAATTACCAATACACCCAGAGATGTTCAATCGACAGACCAACTACTCAGAGTGTGTAACGAGATTTTGATTCCCTTGCTGAATCGCATTGGAAAATCAGTAAAAAAGCAATAACTCTTCAAAATCTATACTTTTTAAGATAACGAATGACTATCAATGCTTTTTCGGAAAAGAAAACATAAGAGATGCCGAAACATACAAAGCACCCAAACGTGAAACGTAATTTCTGTTCGCCGTTACTACAGCGCAAAAAAAACCTACAATTAGAATTCAATTGAGAAATATACGTATTTAGAATTGTCATTTTAAGCTACCGAATGGTTGCAAAAATTCAGTAAAAACTACTTTATCCGTCTAAAAATCCAAGCAATCACAATTGCAAAATACGCTATACACTACGAAGGAAAAAAAGTAGTTGTCTACCTGGTGCTACAGCTGACTAGGGTGGCGTTTTCAAAAGTCAAGTATACCATCAAAATTGCAATTTTTCAGCGATCGAATGACTATTTGAAGTCTAATGAAAACTTGTGTTCGACGAGAAAAACACGATAATGAGCGTGTGCCATGAGTGATACACGCTGTCCTGAAATTGTTAGACAGTGCGCGTAAGAAGCTCCGCCAAATTTCTCACATAATTCAATAGTAAAAAAATACTGTTTAAATAAATGAATTCATATTTAGAAGGATATCACGCTTGTCAGATCATCAATTACAACAATAAGCAAAAAATTCATGATAAATTCTCAATGTTGCCTCCTTCAACCTCTACACATTCACGAAATCCCCTGTGAAGTTTTCCAACAATGCTCGCACATGTCTTTATCCTAATTTCGTCCCAAGCGCGTGTCAAAGCCGTTCTAAGCGCGTCTGCTTTAACGTGGGAGTAGCCGAGGCCTTTTTCTCCAGCATTAACACAGAGATAAGGGGTATCTTACTATTTACTTATGGCACCCTGTTGTTCTCATTGCGAGGCCTTTTGCTCTTTTACAGCCCATCGTTAGCGGATATTTTTTCTTCATACCCATTATGAATGGCTATTTGTCGCGCTAAGTTTAGTGAATCCCTTCTTTCATCGTCACCCGTACAAACACTTGCAGCTGTTCGATACATAATTCGGATAAGCGCTTTTTTTAGTGAGAAATGAGAGGGAGGTAATGCGCTAAGATGTTTTTGCTGCTAGGCTTGTGATACCATTTGTTTTGTAGACACTTTCACGGGTTGCACTTGAACGTTCAGGTAGGGAAGCCAGTTCTCTGAATGTTGTTCTCGCGTCAACTTATTAAACTCTGACTGTTCGTTCAGAAGCTCGAAGTATTTATCCATCTTTTCGCTGTGTAAGCAGATGATCAAACAATCGTCTATATGTCGACAGCAGAGTATTGGACGCCAATGGAGAACTGGAGCCTTCACTTTTGCCATGAAAGCAATGGCTAAGCTGGGTGCTAGTCTTTGCCCCATTGCCAACCCTCTAATTTGTGTGAAATATTTTTCCGACCACCTAAATATCGAACAGCTTAGGCATGACTTAAGGAGTGTGATAAGCTGTTGGACAAACAAGCCAAACATATGGATTCTTTCTATGTTTTATATCGGTAATTCATGAGTGGCTTGTATTGCGGAGTCATTTAAAACGTTTGTATAGAGCGCTAGAAGGAATCAAACGACTCCATTATAGACGTATGATTTTGACGCGCATTTTAAGGTGCTCTGGTATTACATTGGTGCTTGGGAGGTGGGTTAGTGTGAACTTCAATAATTGCAGTAATATGAGACCAAAGAACCACGTTATACTATCCGTCGGTCCTGCTTATACAGCTAATGATTGATCTAACTTTGAAAGTAGAGGGATCGGTAGACCGAAATTCATTAGTGGAAACTTTATGTGTCTTGATGAGTGTGTAGAGGCGAGGCAGGTTGGTAATTCAGTTATGAGTTGACGGGCAAGCGATTGTTGAAAGCCCGTAGGTTTTGCAGTATGGACCCATTCTTTATCCAATTTTCGGTATTGTAATTTATATTCCTCTTCAGAGGAAGGTTGATAGAGAGAAGAATCCTGACGATGTTTCTCCGTTATATCAGCATCCAACTAATGAAGGTTTCAATAATGGGGCAAATTCTCTTATATTTTGTTTACTCTCTTTAGTAAATATAGTTTTTCGCGCAGTATTGCCAATACTCTCTTAGTAATAATAGGCTTTTCGCGCAGTATTGCCACCATGCTCTAAGCAGTCGCATTCTTCAGAGCTGTTTTGTTCTTTGACAAAATCCACGCCCATGTAAGACTTTATTAGGTGGTCTTCAATAACAGCTCGAGCTTGCAGAGCGCAAAACGGTTCTGAAGAAAGCGTAGGTGCTGAAATGCCTATCACTTTTGTACTGAATGAATTTTTTGGCAGCATGGCATCAATAAAGCGGTATGTTCCGTGTGGCTTCTCAGAACGTCATTCCTGATCTTGGCTCGTTGAAGCTGGTCAGAACATTGGATGCTTTCACCCATTTGCGAGATACGGGATACTCCTAGCGTCGAACTTTCGACTGTGCGTTCAATAACGCTAAGTGATCTATCATCCTGCTTACGTAGCGACCAGGTTTCTGCTGCATACGTTAAAGCACGGATAATCGTCTAGTCGAAAAGGTGTGCATGGAGGCGGATGTTCTTTGTCCTCTTCATCACTCCTCGATGCTCATGAACGTTCCTTAATGCGCTCGTTTTCTCCTGTTCATCTCTGGAGCTAGGTTGTTCATCATGTTGATTTCACGACCTACATAAACGCAATTGGTGCCAACTAATCTATGGAATCAATTTTCTCGAGCCATCAAATGATTATAAAAAGTTAGGCAAACTAGGAAAAAAGTATTTGGCAATAGTCGAAAATGAGCTCCTTTTTACAAGAGTCTGTTTTTCTAAAAAAAACATCGAGTTTCTACACGTGGTCGTTCTTTTCACCAAAAATATCACTTGTAGTACCGTTGATTCCGAGTGATTCAAGCGAACAGCAGCAACACTTTCATTTCCCTATTACGTGCATGAGTAGTCCAGTGGGTCTTTTTCGCTCTAGGAATTCGCTGAGCATCATATCTTGCTTTTTGGCTTTTCGTGAAGAGATCAGCACCAATGGGTTGGTGGTCTTCCTACAGAGCGCCTGACATCTCGAGGAATCCAGTCGGTAACGGCTCTCGTCTACCGGTTGGCCGTTCAAGCGCATCAAATGTCCAGCTCACCTTATTCATTGAAAGTACCTGTATAAAAGTCCCCTTTGTGATATTTCTATCTCTTTGTAGTTATTTGTTGCCTCTAGCATACAAAATTTACTTATAAGGACCGATAATCCTCATGCGGTGTTCAAGTGACTGAAAATCTACTGGTACTGTACTGTTCTGTTATGGCGGCGTCACTTCAGGCGTTCAATAAAAATGTATTTTTTGCTTTTGCGCAACGTTTCTATAGTCTGTCGATAGCTCAGTAAAGCGAATTTCAATGGCATGTTTGATTTTTCAAATACCATATTTTTGGCGCCCGTAACCGTCAAAATAAGATCTTGTTTCTCTTCAAAGATTTCTCGTTGGATAAATGTTTTGTGCTAATGAAATTTCAACGATTAGATAGAGAACATCTTCCCAATTATGATGGTAAGTTTGGCTTTTGGAAAGGGCTTCCTGGAGCTTTGTAACGATGGAAAGAATATTGAGTTTCACACTCAGTGAGCACATCCAGTCTTCCAGGGTTGTGTGTACACTGTAATACCAATTCACTGCAACATTTTTTTAGTCAGGAAGTTGCTATATTAATAACCGAAATTTTGTTATAAAAAACTTTTACTAGGCTAGAAATTATAAATGTGAAACAAAATCTCGCTTCGACTGGTACGGCGTCAAAAACAAGTAATATGAGAAACAAAATACATTTGTAAATGCACTTGATTCAAGCTATCAGATAATTATACAATTGTCAGATAGCAGCAAAGAATACGCTTTTACCAAAGCTCTCAAGTCGCGCCGCCATAATAGAAAAATACCGAACTACTTTGAATTCAAAACATAACCTTCTTTTCGCTTTATACCGTTCTGAAAAATTTGCCAAAAATAAGGCAATTGATGTTTGCAGATCCAAGCTGAACAAACAAGTAGCACATTAGTTAAGGTGTCAGGATTTGAGATTCCATTGATTAGTGAAGTGTTATTTAAAAGTTTCTGTCCAATAAGAGAGTCTTCCAAAGAGAGGATCAGCAAAATACACTCTACCCTGAATGGCTTGGACAGAATAAAGACCTCCACAATCAACATATGCACCAACAACAAATAAGTTTGTACAGTTCGTAGCATTAAAATATATGACTTGGGATTTGATAAATTTTCAAAATTATTTTTTGCATCTTGCATGCATGTTTCTGCATGTTTCTACAGCAAACAGGCTGTGGAAGCGTTTTGAAGAAGTGGTGGTTGGTGGAGGCGAGGTCCGGCGACTACAGAGGATGAGGCAACTTCGTCGCGCAAGAACTACTATTTCTTCAAACGTCTCGCCATCTTGTTGCAGAAAAAACGCTCACTCAACCAATGGAATACAGAAAGTTCTTCCTAAGAGTCGTCGAATCTTGAAGCGTTAACTGAAATGCAACAAAATTGACACACTCACTTGTCAGTGGCTAATATGGTTGATTGTAATAGTTCCCATTTCCACTCATTAAGATGGGTTTGAGCCAAGTTGTAATAATGTAAAATTTTGGTCTAGGAACGCAGTTACTTTTCCTCTGACTTCACGTTGGCCAGGCTGAACCAACAGTGACCGATTTCGAGAACATTTCTGGAGGGATAGGTTTCCGATCAAGTTTCACAAGAACGATGTTCTTAAAGAACGGAGTGGTTTTGAATGTCTACTTACCTTAAACAAAATCAATATCGCAGAAAGGCTTAATGCGAGATTTTAGTTTGCAAGGTCAATATGATGAACAACTAAGATTCAGAGCTGAGCAAGAGTAAGCCGATTCGGCTGAATTATCATCATTGTTAGATTTCCACAAAGAAACTATCTTTGAAACCAAAAAAATGTAGTTGCAGTTATGGACACGATGATGCCAAAATGCATTACCTTTGGCAATACAGTGACTGCAATATGCAACGCAATTGTATGTTAAGTGATGGAACGATGGTATTGCCTGTTCCTACCACAACCTTGTCAATTTCGAGCTCTCTCACGGTTTGATTTTGATTTTCTCAACAACTTTATTTAAGCAAAAATAGTTGTCTGCAGACCACAAATAACATCATGGCGAATTGGTCACGAGACATGTGGCAAAGCATCGTGAACAGAGTGCTTCGAACTTTAGCTTCGGGTCCGTTTGCATAAATTCGTTTCAGCAGCAGCCAATGTGTCATAAAATAAAAATCAGTCATGGAGTGTTTGGACTAGACGGCACTTTGACGTAATAATTTATAAGCCATTGCCCTGTAAAATCAATGAGTTAAGCCTAACGAAAAAGATGTGCCGTAATCATGTAGAGCAAAAAGTTATAATAAGGTGAGCATTATGGGAATTTCAATCGGTCGTGTAATTAGGCAAATAGGAAAATTGCACGAGAAAATCTGTGAGGGAAACTAATAGATTATAGGAAAAATACTTGACGCCGCTCACCAAAAAATGAACAATTTCAATGAGGTGTGCAAAGTTTGAAACAATACAATCCCGATTATATGATGTAAATCGATTTGCTCCGGAAATTCTTCCATAATCCGAAAGCAAGGCGCTATTCTGATCAATGACAATTCCTTACATGTGTAATTGCATAAAGCAAATTGAACAATTTTACACTAGTTCTGCTTCTCGTAATAAATTTCCTTATAATTTCTTGAAATCCATACAAGTTGTTAAAATTAATCATAAATGATGGAAGTAAGAAGGTAATTTGTGATGAATTTTAATGAATTAGCCATGATGCTGCACCACGGTTTAGTAGAGATTTCGAGTGCCTATTAGAAAGTTCTTGCTTGCACTAGGTTCTATGAGTGTTTACACAGGAAAGAACCCTCATTGGAACAGTGGATCTTGCAGCTGACTTTTCCGACAGTTCGGCCAGCACTGATTTTTGAGAGGTAGGTTGAAAAGCAAAAGAGCTATGAAAAAATAGTGAATATACATCGTCTCGCTTCGTTACTCTTCTTGTTATAACCCTCAAAAGTTCTAAGCGGTAGAAGATATGTAACGTTCTTTTCATAACAAGGTGCTCTACCAGAATTTTCTCAAAAAGTGACGCTTTCTGCTTGCAAAACCTTACTTGCAAAAAAAATCATAGACCATCTGCTCAAAAATTCGACCTTGGCACAGAACGACAAAGTTATTTGGTACTTCAAGGAATTTTGCGCCACTCACACTTTATCGAATAAAAAATTACTCAGGTTTTGCCATCTAAACAAGCCAGGTTGTCCTGGGAATGTTGACTCCTCGATTTCCTTGAAGACTTCTAGAATCTCTGAGCTGTGCATAGGATTTTGGAGATTATTGTCAAGCTCATGCAAGTTCAACCAAAAGAAAGTGCTGTCTCCTTTCAGCAGTTCTTTGGATATGTCCATTTGAATTTCATGGTGATTTTCGAGACATTCTAGCACTTGTATAGATAAGTCACTAGAAAGCTTGGTAACTGTGATATGTCTATCTTAATTATTATTATTCCTGAGAATCAAACTTTACAGTGCGCACGAGAATAATCCTGTGTTGGGACTACCTGTCTCATAGTAGTGCAATAACACAGCACAGAGATAACAATCATTTTATGAAATTATCATTGCCTCATTAATTTTAACGGCTTAGTACGGTGTGAGATATAACCATAAGACGGTCGAGATGCGAGTAAAACTGGAAGCCTGAAGTGCTTCAACAACTACTGAGCTTTCCAGGAACTTGCCACGCTTCTGCCCAATAGTTGTTTTTTCAGCATGCAGTTCTTGAATCCTACAGTGAAGCCGTGCAGAAACTTTGAATGTGAAGACGGTTCAAAAGGCTTTGATCTGCACTGTGCTGAAAAAGGAACAGGAGCAAATAATAGAGTGTGATTTGCGTTCAATTGAAAATTGGGATCATATTCCTTTCTCGGGTGGGAGTTTTCAAGGGAAAAATTTTTTCTGAACAAAGACTTTCCAAAAAACTATCAGTAATCTTCCAAAAGCTCAAATTTTGAAAAATTAGAAAGTGTATCTTTCTAGAAAACCTTCTTACAGCGCTGTAGCACTCAGGACAAAAATACCTTTTTATATGCGTTGCGCATTACCTAGATAAACATATGACCCCGATATTTGAAGATCTCCTCTGCGTTCATGTGCTTTTCCCGCGTCAGGTTGAGCTTTAAGCTTGAGCTGCTTGGGTTTAGATTTAGTAGCGGGCTTACTTGGCGATACGGTGAAAATAAAAAGCTTCAGCACTCGAATAATAGAGCAAAGTTTCATCCACAATCTCAACTAAAAAATTCAAAAATCTCTACAGAACAAAGGAAAATTCCTAGAAAATGACAAAAATCTCCCACGACAAGTACGATGCGTGTGACACGCAATTTTGTATTGAAATTCACAGCGCTGTAAGAAAACTCTTCCTCAATAAAAGTACATTCCGAATTCATCAAGACTGAGCTTTCGAATAATTATTGACAGTCTGATAGAAATCATACATTATACCAGTGCTAACACACCAATAGCATATGCATTATGACGGCATAAAAGTGTTTAGCGACAGCGAGAGGCTAATGAGTGCGAATCAATTCCAAATGGCAAGAGCTATCATTCACTGTGACCTCACCGTCGATCTGCGGTAAATCTGAATCCAATCGATCTTGGTGAATCGATGATAGAAAGTCTTTGTCTAACAAGAGAGGCTCCTGAAAAAAATCCCTGCCCAATAACGGAAATGATCCAAAACTTGCTGTCAAGAAAACTGCAAGATGAAAGTCTTGCTTCCTTTTTGTCAGTCGATATAGTAATTGTGAGTATTATTTCAAAAGTGCGTTGTTAACAGCAGTGCTTTGCTCTAAATTTCCATATTCGTCTGAAAACTGCAGCTAGTAGTCACAGCATAAAAAATTTTTATGCGAGCAAAAGAATTTAGCCTCTACAATAAAGATATCAGAGCATTGAATGATCTATCTCTATCACATAGGTTTGTTCTAATCATCATTTTCCATAAACCACCTCTCATTTGGTGATTTCCATGAGCACTGAGTAGAGCAGTCCTCAACGCCTATCCGCCGTTATCAAAAACACTATCTGCAGATTTTTGCTTTGAACTGAGTCGTTCGTGGGTATGTAAAATTCGAGGATATGTCAAAAAAAAGCTTTACACTGTGCCTATGGTGTAGGCCCTCAAGCAAACTAAAGCTTGTAAAGACCTACTAGTAACCGCTTAACAATTTAATAGATCTCTTCATTATTATTTAAGACAACATGTCATGTGATCTGGTAAGAAGCTCTTGTACAGCCCGATACACCCTATTTCGACCATCGCAGTCTCGTCAGTAGGGCAGGACCCATCGTCTTCTAGTCTTTTCAGCCAATCCTCTCGAGAATAATCGAGTGTAAAAACAGTGTAAGTTCGGTAATAATTTCACACTCAACTTATAGTGTAAAACGTTTCGTATTCGATACCACCCTATAGGGAGAGTAAGAGCTCTCGGCGAGGCTAGGCTAAAATGATCTAAAGACGACGGATTTTGCCCGGTTGGCGAGGCCGTAAGGTCGAAGCATATCGGGCTCTACAAGTCAGAGCCCTTTTTTAACAAACCACATGACATGCGTGGCTCAAAAATGAATCTTGGGCATATTGAAATTTGAGCTGTCGTCTTAAGAAAGCACTCGAAACGAGTGAGTGATGAATAGATCATCTGCCGTCCCGTTGGTCGTCGAGTGACTCGCGCGCGTACCAGCAACACTCCATTTTCCCCCTATCGCGTGCAAGAGTAGCCCAGTGGGGTCCGTCGTCGCTCTAGGGATTCGCTGAGCATCATTTTCTGTCGATGGCCTTCCTGTGGAGCGCTTGATGTCCTGAGAAATCCAGTAGGTAGCGGCTCCCGTTCATCGGTTGTCGTTGGAGTGCGCCATGTGGCCCGGCCCACATTACTTTCGATATACTGGCGTATGGAGCGGCGTCTCTGGTCTTCGATCGTTGACATAGGTCACAGCTTGGGATCTTTTCGCTCATTTGCGAGATGCGGGATACTCCTAGCATCAACCTTTCGACTGCGCGTCGATAACGCCAAGTGATTTTTCATCCTGCTTAGGTAGCGACCAGGTTTCTGTTGCATGCGATAGGGCAGGGATAATTGCCGAGTCGAAAAGGTGGGCACGGAGTCGGAAGTTCTTTGTCCTCTTCACTACATCTTCGATGCTCTTGAAACGTTCCCCAAGCCGTTCGTTTCTTCCTGCACAACTCTGGAGATAGGTCGTCCATCATGTTGATTTAACGACCTAGATAGACGTAACTGGAGCATTCGGAGATTGTCGTTCCGTTGAGCGTAAATGGGGCATTCAAACCCATCCATTCCTCATGAAATCGTTTTTATTAGATTTAGTTGAAGTCAATCTTTCCACATACACTGTCGAAAATCGGTCAACATTCGTTCCGCTTAGCTGATGTTTGGCGTTGTGAGGGCGATATCATCAGCGAAGAGGAGATGGTTTAATAGTCGACCGTCAATTTTCACTCCCATATCGTCCCATTCTAATATTCGCATGACGTTTTGTAGGGTGACAGTGAATAGTTTTGGCAAAATTTTATCGCCTTGTCGAACCCCTCTTCTTACGTCAATGGTGGTATTATTGTAGAATGGAGATAATTTGGTTGTGAAATCTTTACTAAGCTCACGAAGGATCATTGTGTACCGAGTAGGGTCGCCCTGTTTATCCAGAGCCTTTCTAACTGCTTCTTTTTCATTTAAAGCTTCACGAGGTTGGTATCTTTTCCCAATCGATTGCTCTTCTTTCCGGTCGATGGGTTTTTCTCGATTGCTTGTGGCTGACGTTTTCGGCAAATATGCCTTCTTCAGAGCCTGAACGTATTATTCGTTGCAGCTTCATTTATATGACTATACAATAAGGAAAGAGAAAAAAAATTATTTGAAAATCTAAGGAATTTGACCTATTGACATGGGGGCGGGTTCATACGTCACCCTGGCGCTAACAACATAGGTAGTCTCTGGATTAGATGGTTAGGTGAGTGGTTTTCCCTGAATCGATTTTCGCTTACAATACCTTAGATTTTCAAATAATTTTTTTTCTCTTTCCTTATTGTATAGTCATATAAATAAAGCTGCAACGAATAATACGTTCAGGCTCTGAAGAAGGCATATTTGCCGAAACGTCAGCCACAAGCAAACGCGAAAACCCATCGACCGGAAAGAAGAACAACCGGTGGGGAAAAATATGCCAACCTCGTGAAGCTTCAAATAAAGATTAGTTTTCTAAGCTTTTCTTCTCATTTTCAAAGTTTTATATTATTAACATGCCGAGGTTTCAAGAAAGTCGGTCTTTCGAGTTGCTTCTTTTTCCACTGAAATTGATGACTGTAGTTTGAATCACATCACGAAGTTCTCAAAATTGTCTAAACCCACAGTGATCATAAAAACGATCTAATTCCGTTTTTTCTGATTATTTTCGATTGTGTTCAAAACAACATGGAGATGGAAACATACAAAAAAAAGTCGAGACGAAGAGTACAAAGCCGCTTATGAAAGAAATGATACCGCTGTTTTGATTAGAGCACATTTTTTCTCATTAAAAAATTTATGGAGTTGACCAAACTTAGTTATTTTTTAAAATTATATTTGCAGTTAATCAATTACTAGTTTTGAACTTTTTCACGAAATGCTCTTACATAATCTTCAATATTATTAGCAGCTGCATATCGATTGTCATTTACTTCGAAATTCTATACTTCTACTCCATTTTTTTCGCAGTGTTATGATGTTAAATGACAATCTAAGAGAACTGAGTGGTGAGCAAAGCACGGCCTCAGACGGGAATCGAACCCGCGCTTAGACCATACCCGGCTCGACTCCCGCCTGTGGTCGTGCTTTGGCTCACCATTCAATTCTCCTAGATTGTCATTTGATGGGAGCAAAGATCAATCCTCTTCGTTGTTCACTTTTTGAGCAAAAACCTACGCTTGGCTAATAAAGTTGTTTGCAGCCATGATGATGGTGCCAACCTGCGTAAGCTTTAGTAATACAGTGACTGCATTATGCAACAACATGAATACATGTATGTTAACCGGTGGCGCTGGATCCATGATGCTCGCACCTATTCCTCTCGCATACAAAACAATCTCAAGAACTCTCTCAGTTCGGATCCCGTTTCTTCTCACAACTTTTATCGTAGAAAAGAAAAATAGTATTTGTAGACCTTAAACATCATTATGGCGAATTGGTCGAGAGACATGTGACCGAGCGTGGCGAGCAGAGTGGTGCGAGCCTTGGCATTAGGTGCTCTTGGATCGCACTCTTTCTCGGCAGTAGCCACCGTCTCATGAAGCGAAAATCAGCTGTGGAGTGCTCCAATTTTACCTCATTTTTGTTTCACTGTTCGTCAACTTTCGATTTATGATAACAATAGCTGCTCTATGAAAATTGTGTTTAACCTAACCACCTTTCCTTAAGTCGGCACTTTTAATGAATTACTCCTTCTATATATTTCATAGTGTGGTTTTTTTATATTTTTATATTTTTATACTTTTATTTTTAATAATTTTTTTGATTCATGATTTTACAAGAATTCTCCTTGTTGATAAAGTCAATAGCGCGAAGTTGATATGAAGAGATTTATTCAACCAAAAAAGGCGTGATGGTTGAACGACCTTTTCGAGGACGGTGCTCGCTCGTCGTTTATCAGTTAGATGAAGAAAATAAGAAGCTGCATACCATAATTGCAACTTATAAATTCCTTTTGAAATGGGCAAATTCAGCAATGCTGACTGTGCCGTTCATATTTTCTTTTATGAGGAGGAACCATGATATCTCAAGTCTCGAGTCAAGGATTATCCTCTTGACGTATTGAAATTAAGGGTACTCCCGCATTTTTCAGCTAAGCTATAATGGTACTCTCATAAAGACCTAAACGCTTTCTAGAATAAATTGCAGTTCATCAAATTGTAAACCTTAGTTCTTACCAGAAAGAAGTAGGTTTTGAACGCTATCAATTTCTGTTGTGAGGATTTGAACTATAAAACATAATATATTCCTTGCAACTGCTTTACGATACATTATGAAATATCTGCGGAGTCAACACTTTCACAGAGGTCGCTATATCTCATTCAACTGCAGGCTTTAAAACTAGAACGCGCAAAATGTCTTGGACAACTATAGCTTTCTACTTATCATTTGAAGGTCTTTCATGAGATATACGGATAACTCCGAAAAACGCCAATTTACATGATTTGTACGCTATTCAGTTTATTTTCACATACTGCTTTCTCTAGTAAATATAGGGCGCATATATATAAGAAAAACGTTCTTCTCGAGAATTTTTAACACCAGGATCAATATCACACCACATAAAGTAAAAACAATCTTTTCTTCTTGTAATTCACTTAACAGTCTCTTAGTTGAAGCTCAAAAGTCGTATTGAACAAATGTTGGTTGAATGGAGATGTTTTTCTCGAACATCACAGCTTAACTGACACTGGCCGTTGCCGAAAGAAAGTGCGGTCCAAATGGGCCCGATGTCGCTAGTCGAAGCGCTCTGTTCACAACATTTCGCCACATATCCGCTGACCAAGTTGCCATGATGATGTTCCTAGTCTACAGAGATTTCTTTTTTACAAAACGAACTTCGTACTGAATATAACGCAACTCTAACCGATAGAGTTCCTGAAACTGACGTGTGTTCAACAGGAACAGGTGCTACTGTCTCCTGAGTTGGCATACAACACATTCCTTGCCGCTGCAATATGAGTGCAAACTCCCGTCACCGTGTTACCGATGGTGATGCATCCTCTTTTTTTCGCCGCCGTGACTGACAAAAAACTATACGTATAAAAACAAAAATACACCTTCTTCTATTGCAACATGGAGTTGAAAAAGCAAAAGGTGGTTCTAACCACTGATCTTTTTTTAATTTTCCAAAGCCACTCAAGCCACCACTTGAAACATTGAATGCTAAATCACTCACATTCAAGGTTCCAATTTCATTGCTTTTATAATAAGTTTCCTTTTATTTTCTGATATCTTTCAAATGTTCTATGAAGAGTTGTTTGTTTTTCAGACATCAAAAAGCATCTATCTGCTTCCTTGATAAATTTTTATAATTCTGCCTGGCCTCTTTCAAATAGTTGCTCAATATTCAAAACCTACTCTCCTTCCCTAGCTGGATCACGAACCACTTTATCGCATCTCATTGGTCTGTAAGTGATGTTGACAGTAAGTTGATCCAAAGATGGCCGAGATCACAGCATCGGGTAGTAGTGCACTACGAGCTTGACTTTCGAGGACGTCAAAGACCTCAAGTGTGAAACTTTTTCAGCTAATTCAGAAAAGCTTGCTCGGAAGTGTTTCTAGACAATTCATGTCAAACTACAGATCATATCAGAAAAAGGATGCTGGTGAAGTGTCAGAAAAATGGAGCTCATCTCCTACTCGTTTCAGATTGCGGAAAAGGAGGAAACACTTAGGGTCAGTGAGTTGCGAACTTACTGTTTGCATTACTAGACGTGATACAAATGCTTGAGCTCCTCCCTCTGTAGTTGCAATTCCAGGAAACTGGGCTTGGATAGTAGGTACAGTAGAGTAAACCATAGGAACTGGCAATGTTCTGAGGCCGGTGACGTTCAACGTTCTAGTGCTCGCTGAAGTAACACTTCAAATTCTTTTCTTTGAATTCACAAACTAAACTGTGTGCATGGCAACTGAACACTCAGGTTTTTTTTGGTTGGACAAATTGAGTGCCATATGTTCTGTATTTGACTGATACCTCGTGAGCCGTGCATGCGATACGACTGCTCACTCCACATCCCGTCACTGTCGCGATTACAGTTACTAGCAAAATTAAGGCGGCATGTGGCGGAAGTCTCGTCATCTTTCCAGTAATTTTCATTTTTGCTTCCTAAAACTCTAATCAAATAATACAGTCCGAACTGAAAATACATTATCTACGTTTCTCAACAGATCATTCGCAAAGCAACAGCGGATTTGATATTAGCACTTATACGTGATTAACATGGGCGTTACAGCTAGTTGATTCTCCAAGAGTTTGAGAGCTTTGCCATTTATTTGATTAAGAGCAAAATAGCTAGTTTAATGACTCATTCTGCTGTTCCAAAGTGCACGAAATCGATCAATGAAGCCGAATGCATGTAAATGTTCAATGACCATAAGATGCATGGAAAAGACCGCTCAAAAAGATAATTCGGTTAGTGCACCATTTCGTTAAATGGCGCGGCATAAATTCGCTTCCCGCCTTCCCATCGATGCTGCGAAATAAAATCCTGATCTCCCAACAGTAAAATGCTCGTTGTTGTTACAACGCCGAAACCACGACTGCACTTTTGAGTGAAAATTTGTAACTGAAAACATCGGAGAACACAAACTGAACACAACATCCACTGTAAAAGCTTTTGCAAGACTGATAGACAGAAATTGCATTCGCTAAGTTCTGGAGTCCTCATTAGCCTCTCACATCCGATACATCTGAGAAATAGCCTCTGCTAATTAGAGATCTTACTTATACCCATAAAGCATGTGGCGTAGTGGGTAGAGGATCTCTGCGTCACAAAGGTAGTCTGCCGACAAATCGTCGATGGTTCGATCCTGTGCCCATGACTCGCCAAGGCTTTCATCTCTTCGAGTTCAGTGAACTGGAATCAGACCAGTCTGTGAGAATAAAAGTACTGACTTGATCTATCTTCTCTGCAAGGATCAGAATGACCACATGAAAAATGACATCAATTAATCACTTATTTGTCAAGGTTCTAAGTATACCTTTGATTATGGCTGGCTAGAATGGTAATACTACTTATCCGATTCACCTAGCGGCAGAATAAAGCTATTCTGTTTAGGAATGCTACCGGTAATTAAGGCCACTATTTATTTGAAAACTATGGGAACAACGCTTGAAAGCACATATCACTCACTGCATGCTGTATGAGAACAATACAGCGCAGGACATCGGTTGATGATTTTGTTGTTTCAGCGGCTCAGTCGATCGAGGTGGTGCCCACTAATGTTGTTCATCAGTACTTCAACAATTTAGCTACTAAGCAATGGGAAAACGGTACTTTTCTGTTAGCTGAGCGCCACTTCGACCCGAAAAAGATTATTTCGCGCTTGTTTTCGACGATTAAGCATCTGTTTGATAGCTTAAGATCAAAGGAATTTGAAGAATGTTTCCGTCTTCAGAAAGGCTCTTGTCATTGCTCTGAAAAAGCAAAAATGGTATTTTGTTTTCATTAAAAAATTTCTCGTTGGCCAAAGTTTTTCCTTCCAAGTTTTATTAGCCAGTCGATATATCAAATCTTGAGGACACCAATGATTTATTGGTTTTTATGGTGGATCTGGTATTGCGCTGTAACAGCCAAAGAAGATTGGGTTTCGTAAAAAGTGGACCATTTCAACCACACTCTCCTCACTATGATTTACTGGGAAAAAACGTACTTTTTGATTGTTTCTGTGTAATGTTGTAAAAATTCGACCGATAGCCTAAATCAAAATAATTCGAAAGGTGTATTTCGCTTTCACAAAGACCTTGTTACTGCGCTGAAAGAGCAAAATCGATATTTTGCTTTTCATTCAATTATTTCCCGCTGGCCAGAGATTTTTCTATGGAGTTTTAGTAGTTAGTCGATAGATTAAATCTCAGGAATTCCAACGATCTATTTAACTTCGAATATCGACCTCATATCACGCTGCAACAGTCAAAAGAATATTCGGCTTCGCAAAACTGGAAAAGAGCATTGAGTGCGAAACTCAATTTTCTTTCAGTTGTTATGAAGCACTAAGAAGTCCGTTAAAAAAACCAAAATATTATTGAAATTCTTGAGACTTGGTCTATTGTTTGGTTCTTGAAACTATGTGAGAGGGCCCTGATCAGCGAGAAATCTTTGAAAGAAGAACAAATTAATAGTTTTGCTCTTTCAAAGCAATAACAAGGCCTTCTTGAGAGTAAAATACATCAC
>JAHQIW010004169.1:0-18451 GCA_019055375.1 Parelaphostrongylus tenuis | reverse complement strand
TTTGGTGTTCTTTGATGAGGATTCATTGTGGTCTTCCGTCTTGCCAATGTATTCTTCATCGCATGTCGTGCAAGCGACATCGTATATTGTACCCGAACTCATGCAGACTCCATCTCTACCGTAAGAGCATATATGCAATTATTAGTTTATACGTACGGTCGTACAAGCGGTTCCGAACCAACTGGCGACATAAGTTATAAGGTGGAACTTCCATTATTCTTACAAGTTTTCCAGATCACTGTTCTTAATCACCTTTCAACAGCGGCGCTCACTTGATTTGTTGTAAAGAATAGTTTCAAGATTCTTCCCCGTCTGGGTTTGAACAACATTGCTCTCGTTATTTATGTTATGGAGCCTTTTTCCTTTATCACCTTGAATTCAATGGCTTTCTTTGCCGCGCCAAACGTAGTTACTCCTCTCTCTCCCCAGTTCCCGTACAAACATTTGCAGCTGTTCAGTATAAGTTTCAAACAAGTACTTTTTTCGTCTGTGAAGGGTGGTAGGAGAGGTAGTGCACCGATATGTTCTTATTACTTGGCTTACCATATCATTCTATTATGTGACCACTTTCAGAAGGTGAATTTGAATGATCAGAAATAAAAGCTAATTCTTCCTAGGCTTCTCTCGTGTAAACTTAATGTACTTCGTCTGCCTATTCAGCTAATCAAAACATATGTTCATTTCCTCCTGTAGCGAGCAGATGAGTAGACAATTATTCATTTATCGACAGTGTGGTATTAGGTGCGCAAAGCGTGTGATGAATAACAAGTAGACAAGACCGACTGAATTCTTCGAAATGTCACACGCACAGCACAAAATCCACCAGATAATGTTGAATTTGTACACGGAAACGTTAGGAGAATGTGGAAACTAATCTCATCAACTGTTTTAGTCCTCGCCATAATTATTCAAGTACAGTCTATTAAAATGTTAAAGCCTTGCCGAGGTTGTCACGTCAGAGCCATATGTACGTTTCGCCGGTGTCGCCCGCTTCGTCAGCGGGCCGCGCCCCGTGCTGATGAAGTGGCTGACACGGTCTTCAAACATCATAACAGACTATACTGAATGTTTTCAGATTGGTTTGAATCGGTCGATTAGACGAATTTCTGAATATTCACCACAAGCCGCAATTCATCGACCGAAAAAATGCTGATAAGAAATCACTATGTGTATCATTATAATCGACGTCTACTCATCCCTGCTATTAAGTAGGGTTTAGTGTAGGGCGTGGGCGGCTGACGAAGCAAGTGAAACACCGAAAGTACGTATATGCTCTGACGTAATAACCTCGGTGAGGCTTAAAACATTCTAACAAAGTGTTAAAGAATGATGCGATGCTCATAGTGGTTGCTGAGCTATATTTGTACGCAATAGCGAGAGATTGAAAATTTGGTGCCGTCTGCCTAGTTTACTCGATAATTGAGGATAATATTGAAGCAATGATAAATAGTGAGATTTGAGCATTTTTTCAAATTATGGACGAAAGGGGTTTGTCTCTGAAATCCTGCGTGTAAAGAATTATTGGTAGCTTTCTTGAAAACGTATTAAGATCGCGGTCATCACATTGAGTACTTTAATCTAATTTAGTGCATTAATCTGACATTCTACACCACTGTGATTTGCCACTTTATTGCCGCTTGCGTGTTACAATAATCATCGGTTAAATAAAGACGTTTGTCTCAAGCAACTCGCAGTTCAATTTTAGTTTCCATCGACATTACCAGATGCCGAGAAGAATTGCGACCGAAATGGACCCGTTGCTAGCATTCGAAGAGCTCTATTCATTACATTCTGCCACATCGCTCTCGACCAATTCGCCATAATGATGTTCGTGGTCTACACAGACTTTCTATTTAAACAGAATTTTTATGACGAAAAAAAAACTGCTCAAACCGAGAGAGTTCCTGTAATTGAAGTATGAGTGGCCGGAACAGCCGTTAATTGCACCATGTTTGAACCACATTCTTTCTCCCCTCCCGGCATATTGGCAGTGCAAACTCCCGTCACAGTGTTGCCGACTACGATGCAGCGCTGTGAAATCGCACCCGCCGCCATATTGACTAAAAAAAAGCTTCAAGTTCGAAGCTGCCTTCTTCTATTACAAAGAAAAACTGGTAAAAGTAGAACACAGTACGGGCACTAATTTTCTGGCTCGAAAATCCTTCAAGCTACTGTTTAACATTTAACATTCATACTAGGAAAAGAGATTTTTTAAAAATTTGTCAAAATTGCCGTTGTTTGTAAGGGATTCATTTCAGTGTCATTGTGAGAGGTTTTCCCCATTTACAATATATTTCTGCTTATTTCATTCAGAACGGCTTGTGTTTTTCGGACAACAACACACGCAGTTCTAGTTTTGAAAATTATTTCATATTTTGAGCTGACTTTCAAAATAATGTCTATAGTCGAAAACTCACCTTTTTCTTTTAATGCAAGAGCGACTGCTTGGCATTGCAGTGGTTCATAACTGATGTTAACAGTAAGCTGACCCAAAATGGTAGAGATTACAGGATCGGGTAAAAATGCACTACGAGCTTGGCTTTCAAGTACATCGAAGACCTGAGAAGCAAACTTCTCTTCTTAATTTGAATAGTTTATTTGGAAATGTTTTCAATGAGAATATGGAAATCAAGCGGAAACTTGTAGTTCGGCTTTTCCGCTTTTCAGAACCCGCGATAAAGAGAACGCGCATGAAAACTGGGAGCTGCGAACTTACAGTTTGCATCACAAGACGTCGTACGAAACTCTGAGCTCCTTCTCTATTAGCACCGAAGCCAGGAACTCGAGCAGATTCTCCAGTATTTGTTACGTAGGCCATTGCGACAGGCAAAGAGAACCCGCTGACGTTGAAGGTTCTTGTTCTTGCTTCAACAAGATTTTGTAGCTTATCAGTAAATAATTGAATATGGCTCATTATATTGAGTATAGGTACTCAAATCTATTTTCTAGTTCTTAGTTTGGATCCGAAATTCTTTAGTACTATAAAGTTTTTATTACAATCAAACTGACAGGATTCCATTAGCTTTCGCCTAAGATCGAGAATGATTGCAATAAAATAATAATCTTCTTTTTACTACCTTGACCCGCAGGCATCACTCCACATCCCAGCACTGTTGAAATTGTAGCTAGCAGTGAAATCATATAAGGATAGCCCAAATGTTTTGCCATGTCCACTTATGAATCTTGAAAATTTAAGCAAACATAGATTCAAGTGAAACAAACTTTACAGCTTTTGCATGACATTGTTCACACGGCAGCAACGTATTTAATGCGCAGCACATATATGTGACCAACATCGGCAAGTCAACACTGTCTTGTTTAGGAGTGCGAAGCGTTGTTAACGTACTTGATTCAAAACAAGATGTTTCAAAACAGCTGCGGTACGAGATTGTGTCATTCCAAAGCTGCGGAAAACGTTAGTGAGCTGAAGTCATGTTAAACTTTGAATGAGGGCGTAGTGAGCGGAAGTGCTCAGTTGGAAAGAAATTCCATTCAAGGGGCCGAAAATAGGAGCTACGCCTTGAATCTGGTTCCCGCCTTCGCATTTCTTGTCTTACGGCAGAAGATTCCTACTTTCCCAATGAATGATATTCGCGGTAGAGGAAACACCGACGTTACAAAGAAGATATCGGTTGGGGAAAACACAAATAAGACAACTTTTACTGCCACGCAATTTCTAGAGAGTGAAATAGCGTAGGTGAGCTTCCGCGTTTTCTTGGCGCCATTCATTCAAGCGTGCTCATGAGGATCTCTTTTGCTGGCGGACAGGCCGGTTGTTAGCCAAAGTAAGGATTTCTTCAGAATCTGAAGGCTTGAATGAGGATTTAGGTGGCACTAAAATTTCAGCATTATGAGAAAGGCAGGAAAACATTTCTGAATCGGTAGCAAGAAAATCTAATTCTATAAGACATCAGGTCTTATTGTGAGGCACATGAGTGTTACACTTTAGGACTACTGGATATCGAGCTGAGGAAGTGAAGTGGATGTTGTGAAAACTGCGCCGATGCGACACTGAGCAGGAACATACTTGATCACCTTATCGAACGTTAAATGCTTCTTATTCGAGTGGACTGTCTGGAACATCTCTAGTTTTCTACAAATTCTCCGTGATGTGTAGATGAAACAGAATCAGTAGTTGAATGTTTCATGTGGTGAAACCGCAGCCCACTTGGTGGTCACAAATTGTACAATGATTCACTTCATTCGGCCTTTGGACCTTGTAAGAATTTCATTAGAAGCTCTAAAGTGCTACTTTTCAGAAGCAATAACTAAAGTCTAGACTTCATATTCTGGATGTCTAAAGTGATCTGAACCAGAGCTAAGCGATAGACATTCGTCGAAATCCTATTGGTCAGGCAGTATACCTCTTATTACAAAGGCGGTACCCTATGGTAACACCATTTAGTCGGCTAGTCTGCCAACAAAAAGAAAGTCGCTCTCTTTTACTGTTGCCACTAAATTCCGATCTTAGTGTGCCTTCTAGACATTTTCAGGGAAAACGCGTAAAGGCGAGTTCTGCTGCTCGTTGCATGAAAACAGTACGTCGGATGGTGTTATTCATAAATTCTGCCGTTAAGCGATCAGATAGTCCTCAAAATAACAATAACCGCCTACTTATACGGAACCTTTGGAGAGTAGTAGTAGAAGAATTTATCAGTCAGTCCGTAGAATTACTATGCAGACATCGGCGGCTCTGACGTATTACTCTAAACTTGCACTAAGGAGTTGTAATAGAGAAGTTTCAATGATAGAACATTTGAGAGATATTAAATTTCCAATCCAAAGAAAGAAAAGCTCAATCTTTGCTACAATATATCAGCTTGATTTGTGCATCTCGAAACGTAATAATTGTTCTTGTATGCTTCGTGATTGACGAGTCACAAGCATCGTCGGAGCTGTAAAAACATCGGCACATAACAATATGAGCTCTAATGGCGCCTAAGCGGAATAAGCAGTTCCGTGTTGTTGCTTGTTCTGCATTCTACCAATTCCGCTTTGTGACAGTTCTATGCTGCTGCAGCTCCGTGCTGCAACAGTTCCGTGTGGTACTGGCTAACTACTGAGCAGAGAACACTTTCGCTATTTCTCGTAATTCAGATGAATGCTTTACTAAGTAGGCGAACTTTAACTAATGTTCGCAAAAGAATGATCTACCAAAGATTTTTTGGGCACAATTCTCACAGCGCTATTCCATGTGGATTGCTAAATAGTGGGCGTCAAGTCATTTAGGTGGCAGGAGTCCTTTCGAAAGACCTTCACCTACTTGAATTGTTTCACTGTTGACTGTGGAACTAACATCGCAAGGAGAAAAATTGCTGTAGAAGCTTGATTCAAATTAACATGGCTTTGGTGAATGCGAATTTGTCGAAATGCTATCCATAAACAAGATTCATGACAATCTTATGTAAGTTCGTCACTGAGGTAAAGTAACTTTGTAACTTCAATAACATCCCAGTTGCTAACACACATTGCAGCCATCTGACAAACACTTAGATGTTTTTGGACCGTGTACATAGCGCGAATCCAAAGAACGCGTACGTAATGGAATCATTCGACGTCACGCCTCTGCATTAACGTATCGAATGACTCTGCATTGCGAGCGACACATGAGCTTCTAATACAACACCAGGGAGCTATAAACTTGTATGGCTTGCTGATTCAGGAGTTCATGGCTCTATTAAAGGAGTGCCTGAACTGCTCAATCTTTAGATGGTCCAGAAAGCACTTTGTGCAAACGAGTGCGTTGGAAATGGGGCAGCAACTGACGCCTAGCCTGACTATTGCCTTTGTGTCGAAGTGGAAGTCCCAGTAATGTTATTCCGGCCATTACTCTGTCGTAGGTTATAGATAATTGTTTGTTAATCTGTTCCCCTCAAAAGGAATTAGACAGATGTTTTAGGTTATTCAATTAACAGTCACACTATGTAAGATTTACCCTTAAGGTATAGAAAAATAATTGGCTCTTTTCCTGAACGTGAGATAAACTTATCCGATAACGGCTACATTACGAAATGTATCGAGAGCCAAGTAATTAAATTATTCTGGTTTATTAGCCCTTCTCTCATCCCTCACACACGAAAACGCTGCTAGTAAAGAAACATGTTTCGAACAGCCGCCGCGGTGTGTAGTGGAGGAGAGTATAAAGTACAATTCATGAAACTGGCTCGCAAAACAGCCATTTTAATGGATACGAATGTGGAATCCTCAGATTCGGTATAAGGAAACAACACACCTCCGAACGAAAATTTGAACAGAAATTAGAATCCCGTTGGCCTTCCCGTCCCTTCAAATGAGATAAGTACAGCTTTAAAACGTTGTTTGAAAAGAGCAGGCTTAGAGCAATCGGTAATGAGTATTAGAATATCACCGAACATCTTTTTGCTTTGAATGTTCTCTTGAGACCACAGCTCACTTTCAATATGCCAAATAATCATTTTTGAGCCACGCATGTCATTTGGTTGTTACAAAGGGCAGACTTATAGAGCTCGATACAGATATGATATATCAAATATACCAGCGAGAGCAATCGAGTGCACAACACTCTGCGTTCGTGATAATTTCACTGGACATAGAGTGTAAAACGTTCATCGTCGCCAACTCTTAGTCTGGGGACTGGAGCACCCACACAGGCTTGGCAAAAGATGGAAAGGGTGACTGCCCGACTTACGAGACCGCAAGGTCGAAACACGTGAATCGCGTTCTATAAGTCAGCCCTTTTAACAGACCACATGACATGCGTGGCACAGAAATGATTATTTGGCATATTACCGATTACTCTAAGGAGCGAATTAGTTCTGCAACCGCTTATATGACCGTCTCTGCGTAATAAAAGTTTGTAAAATAATGTCCTAACGAGAGAGACGGTGGTTGCTTGAGCGTAGGAACCGTTTAACCCAGTCTCTTACAAAGTGTGCGGCAATTAATTAGCGAGACGGGTAGGCCGCTCTATGCTCACATTGAAGAACCCCCTAGCTGGCAAGTGTTATAATAGACGAAACTCCCAGCACACATAGAGAACAAAGACATGACAGAGTAGATTTGACATAGAAATCACCATCCTTGCTCACGAACATAGAACAACAGAACGAGAGTTTTTAGAAGCGTAATGGATAGACACGACCAAATCCAGTTATGTACCGCATGGAAGAATATCTCGTTGTCACACGTGATACGAGTCAGTATATAAGACTGTTGTTTTGATGGGTAGCGTGCATTAAGAGGCTATTTGATCTCTTTCCGGTGATATCCACTTGAATCATTCAGTGAAACTCATACAAAAAGCGGTGAGTATGTTGAGAGTTGATTTTGTGCTTGATGCGATTGAAATCTAGGTCTGGTGATTTTTTCTGAAGGATTAATTGAGGAGTCTGACTAATTGATAGACAATTTGATCTTTCCAGGCTCCTAAGAAGAAAAACTGCCGAAGCGTCAGCTGTAGAATAGGAAATATTACAACACCTCATGTCTTGCTTATGAAGAAATTAGGAATTATTGAAACATGTCGAGGTTATTAGATAGTTAGTCTTGGGAATTGAAGCAAAATATTGATAGCTAATAGCGAGGTTCAATAAGGATTGATATTCACATTGTTTGTAATTTGAAAACATCATAGCGCAGGACATAGATCTGAAGTAAAACCTGGTAAAACCTGTTCCTTTTTCAACAATTTTAATCCATCCAGCAAAGCCTGTAAGACGCTCATAAACCTAACCTTAGAGGGTTCCAGACGTACCTGGCTCCTACCTTACACATGACAGCTCATATAAAGTAAAAACGCCACCGATTGCAAAATAGAAAACTATCAATAATACTACTATTAAAGACATAAAATTAGCAAGAATTAATTTATCTTTAGATTTACAATCTAATATTGCAACACTTAAAATAAATCCTTTTACTGTTCTTATACCTTTAAGAGCTAACCCTTTGATCAACAAGACAAAAAAACCTTTTCATAGCCCATACCTATGCCAAAAAGTTATAAATACCTAAAAAAACAAACTTAAAAAATTGAGACCTACTACAATAAAAAAATTCTAAAATGAAATCCTTACTTAGCATACTCCTTGTAAAAATCAACCAACATAAACAAAACAAAGTAGTCAACAACTGTAACTGGGCAAAAATCTAACCTATCATTATTACCATAATATCGATCATCTTGTTGACTAAAATTCTTATGAATGATATAACCTACCTGATGAACAAACATCTTTCAAAAAGCGCAAGTCTTAACAAATGCAAAAAAGATGCAAAATGTATCCCCAAACCTAAACAAAAAATGCAACAACAAAAAAATTTCAACTTAGCATAGTAACTCCAAAACCTCTCCCAATTCACATAACAATATTTTGACCTCAAATAGGAATAACACTTAGCAAACTTGCAATATATAGTTTATAAAAAATATAGCATTTGGGTTGTTAAAAATATTATTGAGTTATATGGAGATCGGTAGTTTATTTAGAATGGTTCAATTACAATGAGATGGTTCAAGGTCTTTTGGAGTGATGGATAATTTTTTCGATTTTGTTTTGTATAATAAGTTATATCAATAATGACCTTATTAAGAGGTGTTTTTTGTTTTTTTCTATATTTAGAGTGGCTCCTGTTATAAGTTTTTTTTTTCAATTATGTATGATCTTCGTACTTTGTATGTATATTGTTTTTGAGAGGTATTTTTGTAATTTCCGTTTAATTCCCGAGTTTGTCTAGGTTTGTTGATTTTTATCCTTATTTTTTTGTTATTTGTTGTTTTTCTAGTATGTTAATGTGTTTGTTAAGTTTAGTAAAAGTCTGTTTATAAATGTAGGGTTGAAGGTGTTCTATTATGAGTTGAATTTGCTTTTATTGTTGTATTTAATAAGTTTCTTGTTGTTTTTTATAAGTTTTGTTCGTTATTTTTCTAAGAATTTTAGGTGCATTGCTTAAAGTATATAATTTTTTTTAGATTTTATTTTTTAGGGTATCGCTTTGTTTATGTTTCAATTGCTTTGGAGTTATCGATAATTAGAGTTGGTTATCGGCTTTGTGTGAAGAAGATATAAAAAAGTTGTAGAATTAAGAACTTAATCTCAATGGTGTTTATAATGTTTACTTTAGGTTTGGGGTACATTTTGCATCCTTTTTGTATTTGTTAAGACATGCGCTTTTCAAAAGATGTTTAATTCTTCAGGTAAGTTATATCATTCATAAGAATTTTAGTCAACAAGGTGGTCGATATTATGGTAATAATGGTAGGTTAGGATTTTTTGTTCAGTTACAGTTGTGTTACAGTTGCTGACTACTTTATTTTGTTTATGTGGGTTGATTTTTGCAAGAGGTAGGGTAAGTAAGGATTTAATTTTAGAATTTTTTTATTGTAGTAGGTCTCAATTTTTAGGTTTGTCTTTTATATTTCCAGTATTTTCAACTTTTGGGTATAAATATCGGCTATTAAAAGGTTTTTTTTACGCTTTTCTAAAGTTGTAGTAGAAGTTAGGGAGAGTTTACTGATAGCTTTCTTAAGCTTAGGTTCAGTGTTCTTCTCTATTTTTTATGAGTTGACTTAGAGTAGATTTAGTGCTATAAATACAGCTTTAACTAATCGAATTCGTGATTATTTTTTATTTTGTTTTTTGTGGAAAGGGAATATGGAGTATTAATCTTTTTTTGTGTGTTTTGTTCAGCGTTTTTCAATATATCTGTAATAATAATTTTCGCTTCGTTTAGGTTGTTAATTTTTTTAGGTTCGCGTTATCGGTACGATTTATTAATAAAGATGTTTTGATTTAAGTTTTTACCCTTATCTTAATTAATTTGTTGTATTTTTATTTTTATTAGTATAAGTTGTGTAAAGTTGTGGGGCGGTATTATTAATCAGGTTTATTTTTGGATTTGTTTTTGTTCCTTTTTTGTTTGCAGTTATTTGTATTCTAATGGAAGTATAGTGTGAATTTTTTATAATAAGTTTTTATCTGTTTTGGACGGAGTTTTTAGCTATAGGGTTAATATGTCAGTGAGATATCAATTTTTTTGTACACTTTTAGGTTTTGTTGATTTTTTTGCTTTGGTGGGTATTTTTCTTATTCTTTTTGTATTTGTGGAATGTTGGAATTTACTTTGATTTATTCGTTAGTAGCGTTTTTTTCTACTGTGTTGATTATAGTGTCCGTAATAAAGTTTCGGTTTTTCGAAGTAAGTCAGACAAACTGCCTTTTACAAGAGTATTTTTACAGCTTTATAGAATGACAATGGTATACATATTAATACAGGGCACTTTGTTTTGCTTTTATCATATATTTGTGATAAAAGTTTTTAAAAGACTATTGGTTTTATCGTCTATTGAGTCATTCGAGTGAATTGTGACAGGATTAGTAATATTTTTTTTAAAATGTGGTGGTTTTGTTTCTTCATTATGTTGTTTTGATATCAATTTTATTTTTTGAGTTTGATTTATTGAAAGGAGTGGGTAAAACGGTAAGTTGGGAAATGGTGATTGTGTTTATAGGGATACTTTTTACTATTAGGTTTTTTTTATTAAAATTTTTATGTTAGCAGAAGTTCAAAAAGTCTGGGCTCATATCTGCTGGTTTTGATCTTCATGATATTCTTGAGAATTTTGCCATTGAGGTTATGACTAGTTGTTGTGTAGTTTTTCTATAGTGTGGTGAATCTAGTTCATTGTGGTAAAAAGTTTATTATGTTATCTTGATAAGGTGAAGTTTTAAGTGAGAAAATGTTAAAGAGAGGTCCACTATGTTTGATTACGGTTCAAGAAGGTTTACATTTTTGTAGCATAGTTTAGTAAGAATGTCTATTTTTGGTGTAAATGGGTTTTGTTACATTTTTATACTCATCGGTGATCACGTGAACCGTATCAAGTAAATCACACACTGGTCGTCGCAAACGCTTCACATAAGTATGATCCTCTACTTTTACCGCTTGGATAGATGAACTTTGTTTATTTCTGCAAATTAAGTGAAATTTACATATGCGAAGAGGGACCGAATACTTTTGCGTTACGAAAGAACTCTGTGCGAAAATTTACAAGCGTTCTTGGTAAAATCCGCATGTACTGCTTATTTTTCATGTGCTCGTTGTTGTTGTCCGCTGTCCGCCAAACACCGTCCTCACAGATGTCTTCCTCGACTGCGGTCGACTGAGAAAATGGAGAGTCAGTTTGACCTGCCCGAGCTCCGAAGAAAGACATACCTTAAGCTCAATCAACCAAGACGAAATCGACGAAGAGATAATAGGTGAGTAGTTAAAGAAGGTGATGTCGCTCAAAATACCGCTCACACTTTGAGGACGATGAGCGGTATTCAATGGAGCAAGCCCGAGTGCAAAAAACCAAGCGACCTCTACGGTACTGCCTATATTTGAATTTTTAATTCGAATTTTGCAACAAAAAATGCAGCTTTTGGTTTGTTCAATTGCACATTTTCTGAGCATTTTAATATACAACTTGCCTGTACTTGCTATCAAATGGATCTCGCTTCAAGCTACACTAATGCTGTGCGTCGCTTGTTCAGCATTCATCTCCTATGCGGGAATCGTGCATGAGTAGCAAGCGAATTTGTTCCCAAGACACTTGCATCTGAAGCAAGTATCGGCAAGTTGTATACCAAATTGTTCGCAAGAAAATTTGCAATTAATCGATTTTGATATTAAACAATTTTAATCACTTAGTTTGATATATCTATAAGATAAAATTTCCGTAAATGACGCCTCTCGACTAAAAAAGTCGTCATTTGCGAAGTCTTATAAAAAATTGTCATAAAGACTACCTCGCTCATTAAAACACATGAATAAATAGTCTTTTGAGCAACGTACTTTTACATGTACTTTTGAGCAAAGAAAACGGAATTTTTTTTTTCATTTTTACTATCACTACAGCACAAAATAATTGCTCGGTGGCGTCACATTTTTACACCTAATAATAATTTGTTATTGACAGATGATAGTTGTATAAATTGTTGATTATTATATACTTTGAGTAGAAGATCTACGATATTAGTGCATAGTCAGAAAGACTTAGGTGGATAAATTGCACTCTTCAGAAGAAGCTCTCGACAAAATGATCAGTGTGAAGTCTGACAAGGCATCCTTCGGATAAATACTATATGATCCTCCAAATAAAATCCATAAGGTCAGAATATAGGCGCATTTTTATGCACAAACTACGAAAAGTCAAGAAGTGCTATGAATATATTAGGTTGAAAGGGCCATTTCTTCAAAAAAATCTTACCGGAAAGGCCAAGTCGTCACGTAGGTGTAAACATCTCGGGCAACTGCGTTCAAGACAATTATACACTGCCCACCGATTGCGTTATTTGCTCGTTTAGGACTCAAATCGAGCACAGTGAATGTAATAGAATTCAAAATATTGCGCATAATATACTCCTCGGCAGAAACAAAGAGTGGTTCCCGTTCCACACAATAACCTATGCCTGCGAAATAAAGTGACTCGAAAGAGTTTTTCCTATAGTCATCCTTGGATTCAAGTAAAGTTGCCAATCTTCAACGCAAATTAACGCTTCGTCGGAACTTATTCCTTCTTGGGAAGTGCCCAGCCATCGAAAGAGATGCTAGACGGATACCAGTCAGGACTGTACGGCAGGCAGATTCATATACTCCCAGTCTAGTTCGGTCAACATCTTCTTTTTAAAAAAAATTCCAAAAAAAAGAATGTTTTTAGCTTTAACGAGATTGGTACGCCAGGGCCATACACCGGTGTTTCAGAAGTTTCGGCCTCCTCGTCAGTGACCCCGCCCCACATTAAGCCCTGCATTGCAGCAAGCAGCCGAAATCTATCGACTGAAAGGTGGTGATGAACCAATGCCACTGTACACTATGCCATCACCCACAATCGAAAAAGCGGCAGAAAGAGTCCGACTGAAGCAGGAAGTTTTCAGCGACAGATTGGACGAGTCGCAACTCGACCCAGCAAGCCTCCAGCAGGAATATAGTGATTTGATAAGTACGGCTACTGACGTTCTGGCCGATTCTCAGGATTATACCTCTATCCTAGAAGGGCAAAACTAAGCACCTTAAGGACCAGGACAAGTCCTCATCTAAGAGCGCGAACACCGCTACAATTAGAAGTTATGAGCTCCCCACAATACCACCCCCAGTTTTTAGTGTTGATATCTGGAAATGGGACAATTTTTGAGGACTCTTTCGAGAAACAGGTCCACTTAAGGGTCATTCCAAATCTCTATAAATTCAATTACTCGCGCAGTTTCCTCAAAGGCGAACCCCGGAAAGTTCTTGAAAAGTTTCAAACAACAGAGGACAATTACCAAAGGCTGTCGATTTCCTCAATAACAGATACGCCAATTTTGACGACCTAATTTTGCAACTACTCAAAAGTTTGATAACACTTTCTTGCTCTCGTCGGCCATACAAGATCAAATACGATTCTTCGATAATCTACAAGCAACAATTGCTCAACTACATAAAAAGGGGGAGGACATAAATACCCGCTATTTGTGCACTAAGCTTTTAGCTAAGTTCCCCCCCCCCCCAAGAACCCAAACAAAAGTTTTGACAAAATCAGAGCCGCAGAAGCATCTTTGACCATGCAGTCCCTTTTGCAAGGTCTAACTATGTTTAACGAAGAATATATTTCACGATATATGACGATAAATCAATCTTGCGCTCGTCCTCGAACAACGGGATCGGTCGTGGACTCAAAGCAACAGAGCAAGCACATGGCCTCGTGTATGTACTGCAAAGGAGGCCATAAATCTATCCTTTGTGACCAATACCAAACAGCGCAGGAAAGACGCAAATATCTCAAAGATAAGAAATGATGCTTCATCTACGCATCAGCGAGACATAGCACGGTCCAGTATAATGGGCAAATGTGTTTCAACTGTGGGGACCGCATCATACCTCGTGTTGTCTGCAGGGAACCCAACCAGCTCATGGACCTCATCAAACCCAACCAGCCCATGGACCTCACCAAACCAAGCCAGTCAACCCAATAAGGGAAGACCCAAAAAACAGCAAGAAGACCAGTAAAAAGGGCAAAAGTCAGCAGAAAGGTTCAACTTCCGCGACGAAAATGAACCAAGTCGGAAACCAGAAGTAACCAGAGAATGTGCCACGAAGACCAAGTTCGGCAATACTCCCACTTGGACAGATGACGGTGGTAAACCCACGAACGGGAGACTTAAAACGCGTCCATGTATTGCTATACTCGGGTGCCGAGTTCCTTCGTTGACGAGAGACTGGCGCAAGAGCTTGCCCTACGGGCAATCGAGAAGGTCAAGTTAAGCCTGAACACATTCGGCAATGACACAGTCCAAGAACATTGGGCAAGAAAGGTTCGGTTGGACGCATGGGACCAACAGGGCAAAAAGCTCTCCTTATCGTTGTTTACTCACAATGACATATCGAGATCCATTTGAAGGTCAAATCTCAGCCAAGATGACACTGCCTTCTTTCGAGAAAATAAAATCAAGATAGACGTCAATCAGAACCAAGAAAACGAATCAATCCAACCGGCTATCCTTTTGGGGTGTGACCAACTATGGCCGTTGATAAAGGGGAGGACCCACTGATCGAGTTACCATCCGGGCTCTACCTCTTGTCAACCAGACTGAGGTACTTACCCACGGGAAAACCCACTTTCGAAGTACCTAAATCACAGTCCCAGGAGCGGGGTGCACTCCTCGGATTGCACCTGTCAACTCCGGGCGACGAAGCGCCACAAAACAATTACAGGTGCGACGACTTCCAAGAATGCGAAGAATGTTTTACCCTCAAGGGACAGTTGAACACTGCTCCTCTTGTGGAGTTCCAACTTAAACGATTTTGAAGTTCCTTATTCAGGAAATGGTTTTAACGGGGAAGAAAGCAGACTCTGCGTACTACCCGTTAGAAGCGCAAACCTTTATGAACACAAGACACCAGGTCATTGAAACCTTCAGATCATCTTGCAAACTTATCGAGAAGTTCTGGCACATATGGACACAGCATTGCCTAACATCCTTAAGAGCGAAACACCAAAGCGGACAGAATAAGGAAAGAGGAGCAAAACGTCGTCCCAAGAAGGGCGACGTCGTTCTCATCGACGATCCTCTCTATCCCAGACATACCTGGAGAATTGGCGGAATTGAACAATTCGTGAAAAACGCCCAGGGAATTATTCGTGAAGCGGTGGTCCTATTACCATCGCGGTGTTCAATTCAAAGACCAGTGAATCTCTTGATACCACTACAGATAGATGATGTATCATCACTGGAGGAATCTCCACAACATAATCAAGTAACAGACGAATTAGACAGAAATTCGCCCACGCAAAACGCGAAAGAGACCAACACGCATAGGGGGAACTATAATCTGCGACCAAGAAAACAAATATGTTATCGAGACCTGACAACTCCACTCGACTAAGAACACTAAGATGTAATCCTTTGCGCAAAAAATCACTTACAATTTTGAACCACCTTTTGCACTAAAAGACAACCTAAACTTGGGCGGGTCCACAACAAATTGCAGTCATTGGCGGAACCAAATCTTTTGTCCACGCATATAAATGCTTTATTTACAGATCAATTTCTTTTCTCTTTTTCGTCCTTTTTCCACAGGAAGCCTCGACGTTGGTGAGAAAGTCCACGCGTCCAGCAGTGATCGCGGTTCACTGGGAACGGAAGGATACAGGGTTTTTTTCCTTTTTGTTTCTCTCCTGCATTTCTTATGCTCTTCGTTTAGGCGGAATCCGCTCCACTTATTGATCGCTCGGCGGCCGGGGGCACCCTTGGCCGGCCGGAGTGTAGCAACCGTTCCACGGAACGGTCGCTACTTCCCTGAGCAATTGAGAGCGATCGTGGACAATAACATGGCAGGAACATCGCTGCGGGACCCAGCCAATGGTCGCACCGCCCGCTGCTGCGGAGCGGCGATCAGGGCCGCCCCCCGCCCGAACCTTTTCACCGTTTTGTAAAAATTCCTAAATTACTCATGCTGCAATTATAGAAGGAATTTATTCACCGTTTTTTGGGTTCCAGTGCTTTTAATTTTCAGTTTATAATTGCCGAATAAAGTCGCTAAGTAGCGTAAGCCTGAGCCACCCAAGTCCTTGCAAGAGGAACTATAGAATGGTGCAGAAAAAATCTTGTAGTATCACAGTGATACGTTTCTCGTAAAGTTTTCAGAAGGAAGAAAAAACTTAAGATTGGTGAGAAAACTCGCGAGCCACAATTCAACCTCGCAGCGCAATTGATCAATTTTACACACTTTGGCCGACAAGCAGTCTGCGACGCGTATGAAACTGAAATGTTTTTTCTTTGTTACAACGCGCAGAGGATCATTCCGCCAAACAAAATGGCGTTAGAATGGCCCAGATGTACGCTATGGAATGATTTCTAACAGTCTACGGAAGAGCTCTGTGTAGCGAAAAATTTGCGTGATAAGGCATAGGATGTGAAACGTTTCTTTTTACTTATGATGCTACACTGGTGTAAAAATGCCTTCTAAAAAAAAATTCACTTTTGTAATATCCGAATTTCAAGCTTTCAAGTGATTATCAAAAGTCTGGTGAAAAGCCACCGTCAACGCAAACATGCCTGCAAATTTTTCTCTTTTATAAGGTGTTCGCGTGGAGGGGGATTCATCGTTGGAGTAAACGAATTATCATTCAACGATGTTTGTGCGAGAACTGTTTACATAAGCACTATCCGTAACAACTCATCTTCATGACCCGCATGGGAGTGATACTCAATACCTCGTACACTCATTGCGTACTCGATGTGCACTCGATGTGCACTCTAGATGCACCTAAGCCAAGCCAAACTAGTTTGGCACATTCGCTACTAAACCATTATAATCATCGATCCCATGACCGTTTGTTCTATTCATACCAAGCAAGACTCATAAAGAGTTGGGTGAAGTTTAACCATCCAGCTGAGAACATTGTTGCTGGTTCAGTTTTTCCTAAGTGCAATGTGAAATCACCACTGAAGTCCACAAAGGTCGATAAAACAGCACCATACATTATTATACTTGTATCCAATGGAGTATGAAAAGCGTTCAACGTTATTCAATCTTGGAGGGATATGCTGTACATTAGTCGTCATGCATAGTCAGTGGTGAATAATTGCTTATCATCCTCCACAGAACTTACAGTGATTCATCAATATTCCAAATCAGTGCTGCTACCTTAGAAACAAGTCTGGTATTAATTTGTCAGCTCTGGATGGATGGAAGGCTTGGGGAACCTGAGACACGCAAGTGAGCTACAGATCTCATCTATATTCCAGGCGATCTATGGTGCACGGGGTACACGTGCCTCGTATTCGATTTCACTAGTAGATGTATTAGTTGAGCCCTGGTGTCCACATGCGTTGATAGTATTCTACCACTAATGTATTCCAAGCACCAGATGTGAACCGTGAGACCGTTAGCCCAAGCGCTCACATATAAGGATGCTGGAGAAGATGAGAAACGACTACAAAGGTGCTTTGGCAAGCTCCAAATACCAGATGTGGATGGAAGGTTCTGATATTATTTCGTGAAATATGTGCGTGATTCAAAGCGTCCATCATTCTATGACAGAAACTGCTACAACGATTAAGATTGCGCACGTAAGGATAAAAATCTTGAAATATTTGGACAACAAAGGCTTTCTTATCTTTCGATCCAAAGGTTCAGGCTCTGAAGAAGACGAGGTAGCCGAAAAGTGAGCCAACAGACTGCTGTTCCCATTACTGCTACTGTTCAAAGTATCACCAACCTTGCTTCGGCTGATCAAATCCTTATGATTTACTTACACTATCTATCAATACCGAGGTTTATGGAGAGTCGGCCTTTTGAATTGCTTTACTTTCTATTTTAGCAATTGACTTCCAGAGAAGCCTTGATGAACATCTTTACATGGAAGCAGGTTTGTTCTCGACAGTTTTCTAGCTTTTATGATTCAAATGATTTGCTAAGTGAATCTCTTAAACTGGTCTTCAATGTTATTTAGTTACAGATTCCAAGACAGCGGACAAATTCGGTTGACGGTCAGCTCGGATGGCCACGATTAGCGAGGGCGCGTTACAATGACAACGTGGTAGTTTCCTAATAAAGATTGAATTCTAACAGCCACCCAAAGGGTTTTACGATAAATGGTAAATTATGGCAGAAGAGACTATGCTAAAACTACTTTTGGTTGAAAAATGCCAAAGCAATGAAATGACCGTCAAGAATAATACTGCTTAATGCAATGCGATGCCACTTCACCAAGGAGAACATTTCAATAATAGTGGAATTTGGAAGTTGAGACCTCTGTAAAGTTGTCGGTAGGCTTTGTCTATGCTACTTTGATTTTATTCATATTTCAGTCATAACTACCTTTTATTTCCTACGCACAGTTAGCCTCTATTTATTGCCACAAATAAATATATCGTTAGATAATCAATTGCATTTCCATTTTGTGCTTCTAAAATAAATATTACGGCATAAATCTTCCAACTTTCTT
>JAHQIW010004168.1:0-117768 GCA_019055375.1 Parelaphostrongylus tenuis | reverse complement strand
GAAACAATTGCCAGAACGCGGAATAACAGAATGACAGTAGAATAACACAAACACAAAGAGTAGCACTAAGGAGACTTAAAATATGAAATTGATATTAAACGTAACTAGGGAATAGCACAGAAGACACCTCCAGAAACACAGTTCCGAAGTACACGATTTTTTTCATAACAAATATATGTGCCAGATCCCTTCAAAACTTGGAGTATTGAAGGAACAGTAAGTGCATATTAATCCTGGTATTGCACCTATTAAATAAATGTATTTACACTTGTGTTGGTACAAGTGGATTGATATGCAACCCTAATATTCATAAGCACAAATATATCAACACAAAAACTTTCTTCAACAAAATCTTAATTAAAGTTCCAGCTCTCTTAAAGCTCGTTGAAAGATGGAAAGTTGTCTCCACAATTATCGTTGACAGTGAAATGGCGCAATTGTAAAGATGCTGTCGTATTATTTGACACACCAAAACCCGGCACAAAACAAATAAAACCCGATTAAATATCAAATGTTGCCGATGAATTAAATACTAGCTAGCAATAACCAGATTAACCGCGTACCCCGACACCACCCGATATGCAGACCCAAAACGTTCGATAAAATACACTAACCAATACACATCCCCCCCACCGGGAATCCCCCGACCGCGAGTACACTAATAAAATTACATAATGCGCGTTTTGGCATGCTCAACTATATTCTTATGAAGTCTCTCCCATCATGCTTCACCATTGACTGCCACATTTCCTCCATTGAGACGGAAATGACAAAAATTTGAATTCATCACGAAGCAACAACAGATTATGTGTTCCATTTGGAATGTCTTTGTTCGGCTAACGTTTTGACGTCTTCATCTTCGTCTTCTGCAAAAACGACGATTCGAGTCCGCTACCTACAGTCGTTCGCCTTCGCTGTGGATCTGCGTGTTCGCTGCCGATTGAGTCAAATCTGGTTCGGTGGGACACCGGTCGAAAGATGTTCCTCATTCGGCTCTCATATAAGGATGGAGCATATGCGATGCGCATCCGTTGACAGTCACTTGTTAGGATAAAGGATAAAGCTCTCGGCGTTGATCAATCCCTGAAGGATGCGCCATGCATTCGACTTCAATTTTTAACTTCGTTTGAGGTGATTGAATGCTTATCTGGCCTTTACAATGATTCGCGGAGGCCTCCCGCTGAACCGAGTCAGTGCTGCTTATCCTCCCAGACAAGTCTCAGGCTTCCCAGTCACTTGTTATCTCCAGACAATATTTCCTGGAGACGGCGTTATTATCAGCTAGCACAAAGAGCGCATGTTGGGCACTGGTTGGGGTGCCCTGCATCGTGAAAAAGTTGATGGTTCGATCTCGCGCTCATGGCTCACCAGGCCATCCACCCCTGTGGGATCGGTAAATTTGTATCGAACTGGTGGTAGACTTGTCTGAGAGGATAAGCAGCATTAACTCGATAGAGAGCAAGGCCAACGCGAATCATTGTAAAGCTCAGATATGCATTCAGTCACCTCAAACAAAGTTCAAATTGCAAGACGAATGCATGGCACCTTCCTAAATGATTGATTGACTCCGAGAGCTTTATTCTTCATCCCTTCAACACAATTATAATAATCGATTGCAAGATCAACTTATTTGAACCCCAGCAATAGCAGTCAGTAATAGTATTTTTATAACTTGGCTAATGCACTAGATTGATAAATGAGATTTACTGAAAATAGTTTTTGTCGTGACAATGTCTTTCTAAGAAATTTAAACTTCATGAAAGGTTCCGAGATGTGTGCTTCGCTTGAAAACAAGCAGCATTGATCGATCTTAGGATTTCCGTAAAGCTTAATATGAAATTTGTCTCTGTTTTCGCTATGATACTCTAATACTGAATCACAAATAAAGCTCTTGTTGACTGAGAAAGCAAAATTCAAAGGGAAGGCGGCTCCAAAGTGCAATAAACTGTGGTCACGAAATGAGGTTTTCCAAAACAGATTCTATCCAGCTTCAAAGTGATTATATAAAATGTGACAATTCTACTTAGCCGGCGCCTGCTACATCATTTGGATAATGCCGGCTGCATAAAAGGAAGTATAAGAAAAGAGTTCTATTTGCTGAACAAACCACCTGGAAAGAATTACCCTGATAACCTAACAGGTTTTGCTGCAACTAGATAGGTGCGTAGCTTGAAAGACTCATCATTCTGTAACAAGGTCACTACTATTCTCGAGATTTGAAGCGTTTATGCGAGCAAAACTTGGAGCCTAATGGATCCGAGTTGCTAATATACTGTTCCGGTGCAGCGCGCGTCAACATTCCAGGCCCTTGCTCTTCTTTTCATCCATGATTCAGACATATTGATTGCTGCCGATAGCGGAAAAAGTAACAGTCAGCGATACAGTACGACTGAGAGAAAAGTGGAGCGAGAGCCTCAAAAAAGCATAGGCGTTGTTAGAGTTGGTTACATATAACTAAGCTGTCAAGTATTTCTTGATTTCAGCTTATTGCAACTCTGTATGAGTTTTAAGAACTGTGACAATGAGAAGAATAGCTTAAGAGCTAGAACTTTGTTCTAAGCTTCACGAGGTTGGCACCTTTTCCCCGATTGATAGTTCTTCTTTCCGTTCGATGGGTTGTCTTGGTTGCTTGTGGCTGACGTTTCGCAAATAGGAATTCTTCAGAGCCGTGCAATCTAGTCTAGGGACTGTTGAGAGTTGTTGAGTGCCTAGACTAGTACGGCTCTGAAGAGGGCCTATTTGCAGAAGCGTCAGTCACAAGCAACCAAGACAACACATCGACCGGATGGAAGAACGATTGATCGGGAAAAAGTACCAACATGGTAAAATCTTAAAATCTCAAAATAAAGAATGGATCTTGAGCTATTCTTCTCATTATCACAGTTTTATATTTTCACATGCCGAGGTTTGAAGAAAGTCGGTCTTTTGAGTTGTTACAAAATCTAAGAACGTTCTGGCACGCCCATTTCCATGAGGAAAAGAATCTTTTGGAGCAATGAAATGTTTTTATTAACGTACACCTGAAATTTCTGTTGAATGCTGCTCGAAGAAAGGCTTGTAGCCATCAAGAAACTTGCCCTAATTTGTATGCCTGATTCAAAAATAAGAGTCCTAGCATCTGCTGTGCTTCTCGAACCAAGTTTTCGTTCTATCGCGCACAAATCAGAACTAGGTCTCCTCCATCGACTTTTTGCGTATTGAACTCCAAGCAGTGCACGAAAAACATAAAAAAACGAATAGTGAATGATCAATATCCTTTTTTAAGCTTTTGTCCCTGTTTGTCAGAGCATCATTAAGCATTTTCAGACGGTTTTAAAATACATCAGTTAGTTTTAGATATGGAAGAGACACTGTAAGAAAGGTTATCAAAGCAATTATTGTTTACTGTAAGGTCATTGCGATGGCATTAGAATAATGCATTCCTACCAATGGCGCACCGTACCACCAACGAACGTGCATTGCTTCGGTGCTAAGTTCTTCCTCATATTATAAGCACACCTCTTTCAGTGTATCCATCACTATATAGAAGGCGGGTGAAACCGTCATCATAGGGCAATCGGCATGATCAATCTCCGAGGTATGCCCCATGCTTTCCACTTTATTTGGCAGTGTAAAACTTTCGAAGTCCTCTTTAACACTGTGCTCAAATGTCTAACGTTTCTCGTTCCCGGTTTAGCATTCATGGCATGCAAAATTTTCTTCTACATAGGATGCTCAGTGATGGAACAAACTACTATTTTACGTGTGTATCACACAGCACTCTGTCAATATCTGAAAAAACTGTGTCCTATTTCATTCTCTTTTGATTGTTAGTCCAGATCCTCCCTAGACACCACTGAGCTATAATAATTCCTCAAAGATCGATTTCTCTGTGACATTAGTGAATGGTTTTGTTAGGTTCGCAGGATTGAATTAAGGCAAAATGTTGACTACACGATTTGGAATGAAGTTTTTTGAAGTGCTCAAAAGAATCCACTCATTAGTGGATTGATGTGCCAGGTGGACACATGCGAAGAAATTCACATGATCTAATTCCGGTGAAACTTGTGCTCGTGTGCTGTTCAACCACTTTTCGATCAAGCCGCTGGCCAGGTTGCTGAAGGTAGTACAAGAGCAATTTGGGTTATGAAGCCCTCTTGTGTACCTTTTACACAGAGACTGAAAAAAATCACGCATCAATTTTTGAAATGGCTAACAAAGGCGAAGTGTTTTGTCCATTTCAAGTTTTCTACCCTCCGATTTTTAACGAAATTTTCAGCCATTTAGTTTTGGTGAAACCATTTCAATGACGTTCTCTAGACATGCGAGATTTTTTGCAGATTTACTTTTCACCTGTATGACATTATCGAGTGCTACCTTATTGTTATTAATATTACTGAGAACAGTTTTCACCACGATGAAAAACGACTTTCACATTACGCATTGCGGTAGCTACTCAGGATGTCTAGAAGTCATTGTATTTCAGAGGGAAAATAAGCGAAAGTAGCACAAATTCTCTTCTATAATTTTCAATGATTCTACAGTTGAAATAAATTTCTGTTCAAAATTTGCCTATTCTTCCGTCAAAGGAACATTACCCAGTCAAATGTCGCAGTAAAATTTTGAGCCACTTGTTTAGATTTTGTTTCCTAGTGGCCATATATACATATGCATATATATATACATATATATATATATATATATATATATATCATAGCAATGAGCTATAGTGAATACCTGACGAGCTATCGCTAAGGCAATGGCGAAAACGAAGATGCTACGAAGTGCAAGGAGCATCACGATGATCAGTTCTGCTCTTCATCAGCCATCATTTTATATGCTATTCCTCATCAAGAAACGGCACTACTCGTTCTATCTCACAAGTTTTTATCACTTAAGGCGAAGTTAATTGTAGACAGTTCACTGAACACTAAATAAAGATTACACTGCATTGATTGCTTGCGATATTTGAGATTTTTCATATCTTCTCTTCAAGATCCTTTTCGTGTCAAGAATAGCATCAGAAAATCATTCCAGCTAAGATCCTGTTTCTGATGTTATTTCTTTAATGGTTAGTTCCAACTCATTCCTTTGGTTTATGGAAGTGTTAAGATATATGCAATAAATTCCAATTTTTCTGAAAAGTTCTAGAGTGAAAGTAGTTTGAGATGGAAAATCAAGAATCACGAAACTACTTCATGTTCGCTCACCAAACACTCTGTATGTTTCAGGATTGTGGATACACAATGCTAGAAGTGAACACTTGGATAAAGAATCTGAGGTGCAACAAATCATTAAACAATGATATTGATGTATACATAAAAATCGAGAAAAATATCTTGATTAGCTGAAGCGAAGTTGGTAAATTAGTCGTAGAAATTCGGCTGACGTTTTGGCGACCCGACTTCTTCAGAGCCTGGGCGTGTGTGATATTGATCTATATGAATGATTCAGGTCAGGTTAAAAGATGAAACGAAGAAAGTGTACGAGGTCTCGTGTGATGGTGACGCACGGCTATCCAAAATGCCTCAAGAAATTTTGTGTGTGGATGTTTTTGATTGGTGCGCTAAGATTGTGGCAGTCACATCAAAATCCTTGTTGTTGTGATTTTGTACCCTATGTAAATCTAAAGGTTTTGTTTTATCTATTTTAGATCTACTACCTAGATGTTCTTTTATGCGGACGAAAAGTGGTCTACCCATTTCGCCTATATATTCTTCCCCGCGTGTTTTACATGTTAGCAAATAATTGTGCCCGATCTCGTACAATCTCCCTGTTTTCCGTTAGGGCAGATCATACAATTTTTGGTGTTGCACAATCGATCATAAAGTCTATTGCGGATCAGCTGATGGCGTAGGATGGGAAGTGTGGGAGGTGGGATTTCGGTAACTACCACGGAATTTTCAAGATCGCATCGTTTTAGGCACCTTTTAACCGCCCTACCGATTTCGTTCGATATATCGGCAGTTAGAACGAAATTCTATTCAGGTGCGGAGTACTGTTTTTTGAGACCTACTTCCACTTTTTGGATATTCCCGAGTGGCAAATGTTTTGTAGCCATTGAAAATGGCAGTTTTTCGTGCCACATGTTTAAACGATTCGTTCTTTCCTCTTCGCTTATGCACACATTTTTAGCCGTTCGAAACATATATTTAATTAGCAATGTTACTAAGTGTGAAGGATGAGAGAAAGGTGATTGATTAATATGTTTTTGTTACTTGGTTTTCGATACCATTTTTGTACTATAGCCACTATCCAAAAGCTTTACTTGGATGTTTAAGAATGGGAGCCACCTCCCGTTTGGACTCTCGCACGTGAATTTTATATGCTCTGACTGTCCATTCAAGAATTCAAAACACTTGCCCATTTCCTCTTGTGTGGAACACACAAATGAAACAATCGTCTATATACCGACAGTAGAGCAATGGGCGGTGAACGAGAACTGGAGACTCCACCTTATACATAAAAGTGATGACAAGACTAGGTGCTAAACGTTGACCCATGGCTAATCCCCTGAGTTGTGTGAAGTATTTTTCCGACCACTGAAAGATCGAACAACTAACACTTTGTCTTAGGAGGGTCATTAGTTGTTGAATTGAGAAGCCATACGTATTTACTTTTTGTTCATTTTCAGTTAAGGGTTCGAAAATGGCTTGCATTGCAGAGTCATTTGATACGTTTGAGTAGAGTGAGGTAACATCAAATGACTCCATTACATGCGAGTTGTTTGGTTTCGCGCAGCGTAGGTGATCTAGGAACATTTGAGTATGGGGTAGATGGGTCTGTATGAATTTAAGCACTCGAGTAAAAATAAGGTTTTGAAACCACGTTATTCTATCTGCTGGTCCGCCTATACAACTGATGGTAGGTCTAACCTTGTATGTTGATGGATCGGTTGACAGTAGATCATCAATAGATGTAAGTTTATGTGTTTTTATAAGAAGGTATAGGACCGGACAAATTGGATTATTGTTCTTGAGTCGAGAGATAACTGAAGTTTCCAAACCCGCTCTCCATACCGTGTTGACCCACTCTTTGTTTAAATTATTATATTGAAGTTTATATTCCTTCTCAGAGGATGGACGATGGGCCAGCGTGGTTTGGAATTACTACAAATTCCCCACCTTTATCATTCACGGATAGATGGATAGATTTTAATACTACGAGCTCCTTGATTTGGGACAAACCTTGTTTTTGTTGTTGTGTGCCAGATTGGAGCTTGATTTTTTATGCCGAAAGTGGTTGACATATGCAGAAATTCGTTGGAGAAAACGCGAAAAGTATGTATAAGGTGGAAGCTCCAGTTCTCATTTACCGCCCATTGCCCTACTGCCGGTATATAGAAGATTGTTTCATTGTCTGTTCCACACAAGAGGAAATGGGCAAATGTTTTGAAGTCTTGAACGGACAGTCAGAGCATATGAAATCTACGCGAGAGAGTCCAAACGGGAGCTGGCCTCCATTCTCAAACATCCAGTAAAGCTTTTGGATAGTGGCTACAGTACAAAATGGTATCGAAAACTATATAACAAAAACATTTTGGTCAATCACCTTTCCTCTCATCCTTCACAAATGAAAAAATCGCTAATTGAAAATATGTTTGAACGGCAAAAAATATGTGCATAGGAGAAGCGGAAAGGAACGAATTATTAGACTTGGCACAGAAAATTGCCTTCTTCAACGGCTACAAAACATTTGCTACTTTGGAATATTGAAGAAGTGGAATTAGGTCCCGAAAGGACAATACTGCGCACCTGAATAGAATTTCGTTCTAACTGCCGTTTATATCGAACGAAATCGGTAGCGCGGTAGAAAGGTGCCTAAAACGATGCGATCTTGAAAATTCCGTGGTAGTTACCGAAATCCCACCTCCCACCCTATGCCATCAGCTGATCCGCAATCGCGTCAGCTATTCAAGATAAGTTTTTCTCGATTTTCGTATATCAGTTGGTTCTATCGTTTTGTGGGCTTGCGATTTTTGCCAAATAAGCTGAAGCCTAAGCTTGAGCACCTTGAGGCCTATAAACGGAAATCATATGAACGGATGAAGGAAACTTCAAAGTATCAAGACCATATGTTCCTCACAGTTCCTCAGAGCGCAGAAATAAATACCCTGAATTCAGTAACAAAAAACTAGCTCCACATATGAATGACACTGCACATGTAGCCGACTAGAGATGCGCACCAAACGAGAAAACCAATCTTCCGCCAGCATCTGGAAAGTAGGCCGGATGCGGCAAGACCTCGACTTCCTCCAGTTCATCAAACGTTTTCTTTAGCCTTCAACGCGGTGTGAACTTTGGCATTCTCTTGCTGAAACTAAACACGCTTCCGACTAATCAATGTTTGGTACTTTCCTTCAACGTTTGTTATGAAGCCTCTTATGGAAATATGCCTGAGATATTTTCATGATGTCACAATGACTGACATTGTGTGACTTAAAATTTGAATTTCTTGCTGTTGTTAAGAATGCTTTCTTCTCAAGCTAGCAATTTTCTAGAAAAAAACCGTTTAAAAAGATGCCGTTTTGTCATTCCTTTATCTCAAGTATTTCTTGACACCTCGCTCAAATTTCAGTGTACCTAATAGTTATTTTTGAGCCATGAATGAGGTCTGTTATGGGCATTTATACGTTGCAATATACGTGTTTCGGCTTTCCAGCGTCGCCAGTTGCACTGTGCCTTACGGTTCAGTCAGTTCCGCAAGAGATATCCCCTGCTAAGAGAAACCAAACCGTACTTCTTGCATGCGCCATTAAAAGAACAAATCATTGAATGAGCAGCGTTGTACGCTCGACTGTTCTTGGCTGTTAATCGTGAAATATCACACCTTTTTGTTTGGAGTGTTTATTGAGAACACGTTCAAATCTCACTATGCCTGGTAACTGATTTTATTTTATATTATCAGGCATGCCGTTTTGTTGCGAAACACTTCGCTTGATGTTTGAATCAATTTAGTGTCATTTTTGTAGCAAAAAAATAATTTGCACGGCACTCTGCGGTCACAAAAATGTAGATCATTGCTGAAGGAATGTACGCTGTAAACGAATTCCAAAAAGGCTCGTTTGAAAGATTCGTAATGTAAAAACAGAGTCAGCCTTGATAAAGTTTGCATTGATGAATTTGTGGTGTCAGCGATGCAGCAATCGATAATCGTCAGTGCGCTTCTTCTTTTCATTGCTCTTGGTTTGTCATCAGAGGTGAGACTAATAGCCGTTTGAAGGACTCAAAATATGCGATTTTGGTCAGTCAACTACGATTTTACGCTTCGTCGAACAGAAAATCAGTCTGAAAAGAATTCTATTGACTATGTTGTTATAAAAAATCAAAATTTTCGTTGCTTTCTATACACAGTCAGTATTTCTTTTTTCGACCTTATGCATGGTGTCCATATTTCGACTGATTGGTCACAAAGAGTGTATTTCATGCTTTTTCCTTTTTCAGATGTTCGAGTTCTTTGTATCACCAACTTAGTTTCTTTGATATTTCGTATATTTGCTAATTCTCGCTTTGTGCTCACTCATTTTTGAATATGCAAAGGAGTTATTTAGGTGGAAATTTGGGTGTGATATAGCGAGAAGTGAAGACGTTGAAAGCTTAACACGAGGCTACTGTTCATCTGCCTGATTGGCATCTTGCATGACAATGTCGTGATCAAGTTTTTGTGTTATTTTGAACTGATTTAGGAGATGCACATACATCTTCTGCGGTTTTTTTTCCTCTACAGATTCTCGCTTGCACTTGCTGAGAATTCGTTAGTCAAGGTCGCATAGCCGAGGTAATGTTGATGTGGTAGTGTGATATTTCGAAAGAGTGGTTTGACAACCACATCTCGCACAGAAAATTTAAAGTGTTTGCTGGGTCAAGAACAACAAACATTTGTAAACGCATTGCTCCATGTCAGTTTTAAATACATTCAAAATATGACCCTGAAAGATTTAGAATGGAATCATCAATTTCAAAGAATTTCCAGTGCAAACACTACAGCTGCAAGCATAAAGACACTATCATGTCTTACTGAGCGACATACCGGTTGTTGCTTTGAATCCTACTGTTCTTTGCAAACATGTGATATAGGATGATCCTAGATATGACTCAGCTGTGTCCGTTTAAAGCTGTTCGATGACGTCATAGAAGCATTAACTGTTGATTGACATATACTACCTCTCACTTATACTCATGTACAGTGCAGCAGCTTCGAACTCACAATCACCGTTCCTCACGTGTTCACTCGGCTCACTCGGCTCACTCGACTTCATTGACAATTTGACGCAGTCGTAACTCCTTAAGCCTCTCATGTTTCCAAGGTAGGATATTGGTACAAGACTTCTGTGTATACAGCTCACTAAGTACAATTAAGTGGAAACGGCATAACCTGACTGTCCCACGAGTAGTTACAAGGCCATAGTGCTACATTAAATGTGTAACACCTTTTAACTGACTATGCTTGAGACCTCGAATGCAGTCTGATAGAATGTTTCAAGCCTCCCAAAAGATCTAGTATGGCATCTCAAATTAAATACTTAGGCTTCGGGCGTTCTCGCACGCCTCATCAATACCACATGCCGTTCGGCTAACTCGCATTACTAATGGCACTCGGCGCCGAAGAAGAATCAATCTAGAGCAGAGAAAAAGATCACCTTATGCTGCATTCTGAACTGACTTTTAGATGATGGCTAACGGCGGTAAGAAAGCATATGGTATACCCCATGCCCCAAGAGTCTACGAGGAATCGGATAAACCTCGATGCAAAGAGTGCTGCAGTCTCTACATCAAATGTGTACGCCGTTCAGCTGAAGTAAATAAATGGACAAATAAATGAATAATCGATGCAAACATATATATATATATATATATATATATAGTATATATATATGACGTCGATTTGGGGAGGGGAACCGTATCTGTTCCAAATGTATTGTGTGAAAGATTTTTGGAGAGAGCGACATTATTAACGATACGCTTCTCAACTGGAAGACGATATCTTCAATGGATATCTTTTCTGCTCTTGACTCATATTTGCTGCACATATCACCTGTGAATTTAGTCCACATATGTTTTATCCTTTATATCTCCTGTGCAACCTATCTCGCGATACGGTGAGTACCCAACAAGGCACATCAAAGTGTCTATTTGTCGCGGTGGAGAGCTGCTGATAAAGTGCTGAATCTTGGATTTGAGGGCATATGAAGTATGCATAGGAATTCATCTGAAAGGGTTTTGAAAAGCTTTCCGCGCACTGCTTATTGACTTAGTGATCTATGAGTCAAACCATAAATTAGTATAGAACCCGTATCGCGCGTGCTCTTCCACACCCATTCAAAGGAATACGAGTATTGCATGCCGGAGGCAAATCCGACACAACTTTTAGGGCTGCAAACTTAATAAAGAGATGATAAGGCCGTTTCAGACATGAAGCTGTTCCACAGAAATCTTCCAGTATAAAAAATCCAAACGTTCTTTACTTTTGTTTTGAGTGATAGGCCTCTATAGCAGATTTGGAAAATGTTTTCATGAGTATATTTCCAGTTAGATCTCGAAAGGCGTCCTTGCTGTACCCCATTTCAACCATTTGTACTTTTATTTCATAGTTTTTCATCCTTGTAGTACCTCCACAAAGAGGAATAGCGCAGTGATTATTAATGCAGTGTAACGGAAGCAAGGTGACAAGAATGGAGCTGCTCCATTATCTGTCCCAGCAGGTCAATCAAATAACGCCTTAGATACTTTTTAGCCCGACTATATTGAGTATAACAATGAATGTCTCGACCAGCATTTTTTCAAGTTTATAAAAAGGCAAAGTTTTGAGAAACAGTTGGAACGTTGTCTGACATATTTTTTCAAGATGAATGAAATGTTCAAACTCTTTGGAAGGTAAAGGAAATGAATCAACTTCCAGGAGCGTCATAACGGCCAGGGCAACTTCTGAAGTATGTAAGTAAAGTAAGTAAAGTATATAACTAAAGTGGAATGAAAATAAAGCTTTTTCCGACTAATTTTATACAACAAGAGGTGAGGTGATTCTCAAACATTTCCTTGAATCATAAACTAAGCAAATTTTCTCAAAAATTCTCTCATTGCAGATTTGTCCGTACGGCTGCCTAAGAAAATAGTGGACCTCTACTCATCACTTTATATAACTGTAACTCTGGTATAACTTATTGCATTACTCTGACTGACCCTCTAATCGTTTCGCATTGCTATTATTATGATTATTGGAGGAACAAAAAATTTGGCAAATTATAAACAAATGCTCAATTACCTTTGAAAGGAATTACTAGTCACAAATATATCACATTGTATACGTTTATGTATTTTACTTGACTTTTCTGAATAATTACCACCTAAATAATCTGTTTATGGTTGCTTTAGCAATACAATGATTACCAGTCAAACAAAAACATTTATATCAAGCACATTGCAGTTTAACTTTAGTTTACGGCGACAGTGTCAGATGCCGAGATGAAGGACGATCCAAATGGACTCAATGCCAACATTCGAACAGCTTTGTTCACTGCATATTGCCACATCATTCGTGACCAATTCGCCATTATGATGTTTGAGGTCTACAAAAACTTCCTCTCTTACAGAACAAATTTTTAATATAAAGCATAAGCTTTTAGACCAAAAGTGTTCCTGAAATCGACGTGTAGTTGTCAGGAGCAGCCTCTATTTTCACCATGGTCGCATCACCACATTCTTTCATTCCAGCCATATTAGCAGTGCAAATTCCCGTCACCGTGTTGCCGACGATGATGCAGCGCTATGAAATTTTATTTGGCATATTTTGCATCATCATTTCTACTAAAAAAAAGCAGTTCTTATAAGGACCGCTTCCATCACAACGTCGAAGCATTCTTATTGAAGAATAGGAAATGTAGATGGAATATGGACGATATAGATATTCTTTTAACTAAGATTATCGCTGTCGAAGCTTTTTCAATGATATTCCATTACTTCATGACGAAAATGCCCTTTCAGAACCCGGGTTCTTCTCCTCGTATCCATCATGGTGTCTAGCGTCTGTCTTTACACGAGATGAAGCCGCCTACCTCACGGGGAGTTGCGCTACCACCACAGTAGCCGAGGAGATTTGACGTCGCGCGGTGTGGAACGAAACATCCCACATGGTCCTTGAAGAAATATAGTGAACCCTTTTTCCACAGTTTACATCTTGTTGATCCGTCTTTACAGTGTTCTTTTTCACTAATTATGTTATCCAATTACACTAGTTATGGCATCCAGTTCGTTTTTTTTCGTCTTTTTCTTGGACGTCGTATAATATGTTGAGCAAGGTCTCCTTGCATCGCGATGATAACATGGCTGTAGCGTTAGTTTTTGACTGCCGGAGAGTGTGGGGGATTCAGCTTGACTTCACTCGCGCTGCGACGAACATCATAATCACTTGGCCAGGGCGCCTCCTTAGTTAACCTAATTAATTCTGAGTAAATGCATCTGAAGCTCCGAGTACAACAGATTACAGTCACATCGCGCCAATAACACTCAAGACTATGAGAAGTCTTCTGAAAATATATATATATATATACATATACATATACATATACATATACATATATGCTGTGAAGACGGATCAATAAAAGTCAACTATGAAAAAAAGCCGAATATGTACTCCTTTTTAGAAAAAAAGTTTCCAGAAGTCCAAGCGTTTGTTGGAATACTTTGGACGGAAGGAATATAGACAGGAAAAAATTTGGCAGCAGAGTGAAAAAAATTTTGACAGCAGAGTAAGCCAGCCGTTTGAATTCACGCATTCTTGAGTTATTTCGCTAGTTCGCCAATACTGCTCCAGCTTTCCTTCAGTCGGCAAAAAATGAGTCATTACAACCTTTCAGAACAGCAAAGAAAGTAAGTTCATAGAACCAATGTGAGCACGATGTAAGAGATATTTTTTACCACGACGTCACACAGACACTTCGATAACCATGATACATCACCGGCCCTTTCAAGGTGTTTGCTGTAGCAAATAGCTTGTGCTGTACACATGTGTGCAGGGGAGAAATAAGATAATCAAAAACAATTGAAGTGTCAATAATTAGAGAGAAGAGTCCATGTAACGTTGAGCATCAAGCTCTCACGATGTCGCTGGTCAGCAGTAACGCATCATCTCTATCAGATGTTTGATTCAAACAGTACACAACCTTGTGATTCTCACCTGGTTTCCAGAAATCGAAACATAAAGTGACACATCTCAGTTAATGTGCTTCAATGACGTCTCCTAATGTGGGTACTGTATCCAATGCGGACCGTGAAGCAGTTTCATTAAGCTATAGTCTTTCGGTAAAATATTCCCATAATCTAACCATGAAAAATGAGAATATAGATTCCAAGCATATTATGACAATCCTCCAACTATTTCTTTCAGCGGAGTTCTTACATTAGTAGCGTTATCAGCAATCAACGGAATTCTTCCAAAGAATTCAATTAGTTTAGGCCTTGTCATCTGCACAATTTTTTTACTCAAATGATTTTCTTCGGTAGACTTTATTTTAGGACTTTTTAGCATTTCTATAATACATTTAATAAATGATATAACGCCTGAGATAAAATTTGCCATTACTGCATGAGATATATATAATATGTAGCTCAGAATGTTTCAGTATCGGCTGATAGGCACGAATACAACTTCTATATTCGGAGAGGGTTCAACATGCGTCAAACCACTGGCGGGTTTTTATTTAACGCTTCAGCAGTGTTTCATGGAATATGTGGTAGCTTTTTCGGAAAATCACCAATTTATCAGATATGAAAATTTTTTTCATTTCGCTAAGTAAATTGCATGACAAAGAGGACACCGTTACAAGAGAACAGATTGGTTCTCGACGTGTCAGTAGCACTCAATGTTGGTTAAGTAAGTGAATAGAAATGACCTGTTCTCGATGCAAGTCATTCAGCCATCATCAGCTACAGTAAAAGGAGGCTATTGTAAATTTCTAGTCAAAGCTGCGAACTAGAGGCACTGTAAGATTGAACCCAATCTTTTGCTTTGGACCATTCATTTTTTTTTGTCCTTGTAATCCCTCTTTGACTATTCTGAAACCAGCATGAGGCGACATTTTTCTCTAATCATCAGCGATGAGTTGCTCTTCTTGAAATATTTTATTTGAAGTTACTTACTTACATTCTGGATTATTTATCAATAGAAGTTCAAAACCTTGGGCACCGCAGTGCTACTAAGCTCACTTTGACTAGTTAATACTCACATTTCTTGCCAGTTTATTAGAGCCACAATGTTACGAATATTGGTTAATGAATACGTTTGTTAAAACCATGTCATTATGACTTCATGATTATGAGCTTCCGCCGACAGTGACCGATGCCGAGAAGAAATTCGATCCAGATGGACTTGATGCCAACATTCGAACCGCTCTGTTCAATACACTTTGCCACATCGTTCTCGGCCAATTTGCCATGATGATGTTTGTGGTCTACATAGATTTTCTTTACTAGGCAAAGTTGTGCAAAAAATAAAACTGCTCAGACCGTGAGAGTTCCTGAAATTGACGTGTACTTGGCTGGGGAAGTTATCATTACATTGCCCCATTGTATTCGAGCACATCGGCATAGCCATCATTACATGAGTGCAAATTCCCGTGACCGTGTTGCCCGCGATGATGCAGCGCTGTGAAATCTTACTCCGGCATCACCATCTCTACTAGAAAACGAATTCTTAGAAGACCGTTTCCATCACAACAAGAAACTGGAAAAGTATTGACAAGAGTTTGTACACTATTTCCTATTTTCTCCAAAATACTTCGAAAATCACCTGACACATCGTGTACTACATCATGTCATCAATTTCGAAAGGTTTGATTTTGGTGCCTTTGTGATAGTTTATCACATGTACTAAGTGATTATTTGTCAATTTCTATGAATCGTTGATATTTTTGGACAACATTCAACAAAGTTCTGCCTTTGTAATACCTGTTATATTTCTCTCAGGATATGGAATATAAACGTTGATTATTAGAGACTCACCCTTTTCATCCAGTTTGAGGGCGACTGCTTGACATTTCAGTGGTTCATAAGTGATGTTAACAGTAAGTTGATCCAAAATGGTCGAAATTACAGGATCGGGTAGAAAGGCAGCACGGGCTTGGCTTTCGAGAACGTCAAAAATCTGAAAAGGAAATTTTCTCCCACTATTTCAAAGAGTTTATTCGAAAATGTTTCCAATCAAATCACTTGGGGCAAGTCATGTTAGCATTAGGAGGTTGAATTGTAAAGAAATAGAGCTCAACCTCGCAAACTTTTCTCAGAATTCGCGAAAGACGAAAGCGTATGAAACCTAGAAACTACCAACTTACTGTTTGCATCACAAGACGTTGCACAAATGTCTGAACTGCTCCTCTGTTAGCAGCAATACCAGAAACCCGAGCAGCTTCTGCAGACTTTTCTACATAAATCATTGCGACAGGCAAAGAGAACCCGCTGACAGTAAAGGTCCTTGTGCTCGCTTAACGAGATTTCATTTCTTTGTGCATAATCCAGCTCAGTCATTATACTGGATAAAGATTTGAGCCTGAATTTCGAATCATTTCGAATTCGAATTCTTTACGACATCAGTCACGGGAAGCAACAGCTTGTCGGTATTGACAAAGTGCCTAATTATTTATTCTAACAAAACTTTATAAGTTTTTGCTTAAGATATGAAATAGTTGCAATGAAATAACAATCTCTCCGCTCACTACCTTGACCAGCAGGCAATTACTCCACATCCGAATACTGTCGAGATTGTAGCTAGTAGAAAAGGCACAAAGAGATCGCTCAAATGGCTTGCCATATTCATTTTTGGTTCCTGAAATTCAAGCAATTGTAGATTTCGGTGTGAAAAACTTTACATTTTTGCGTCAGATTCATCACAAGGCAATAACATAATTAATACTTGAATATGAATTGTCAATTTATCTAGTCCGCAGCAAAATCCTTTGTAACAAAACAATGTGCAAACTCCGTTTTGAAGAAAAGCATAAGCAATTAGTGAGCTGAAATGCATTTCAATTTCTGAATGATCTGAGGTGAGCTATAGTGCTCAGTGGAGAAGAACTTCCAGTGAATCACCAATTTCACAGGTGTTACGGTTTGAAGATGGTTCACGTCATCTTATTTCTCGCGTTGCGTAAAATACGATTTCTCCAAAGATAAAACAGTCGAGGAAGCAGTAACGTAGAGCGGTGTGCAGAAAAATTTTCGTCAGCTGCTAATCGAACCCACATTTCATCCTATCCTGGAGCGCGTGTTAACCGTTGCACTGCCGACGCCCGTTTTGACACCACTCTTTCCACCCTGCAGCGCGTTATCCGTCAACAGCCAACCGTCTACGGTCTGGCGTGGGCAGTCACTATCGAAATTGAACCCACTTATGATGCGTGGTATCAAAGAAGTGGTGTTAAACGGGCGACGGTAGTGCGACGGCGGTTTAGCATGAGCACCAGATAAGGTGAAATCTCGGTTTGAGTCCCAGCTGCCGCAAATATTTTTGCACACCACTCTACATTATCGGGTTTATTGTAACATCATACCACCGCAGTAGGCGGTCAAATAAAATGAATTCCAGTCGAGGAATCAATAACTGGCTATTATGGAATCGAAGTACAAGTGCTTTTTTGTCGAGATAATTTTCAAAGGAAGATTTGGATAAACAAAAAGGAGGAAGTTCTTACTGCAACACGTTTTTCGCAACAAATTTTCAGAAAGTAGAAATCGCTTGTCAGCTTCGGTGTTCTCTTTAGCGTCGCCCAATCAGCACACATACAGATATTCCTTAGCTTGGGCAGCCAAATTAATTGTCTTAGAAAGAATTTCGGCAGAATCATATTGTAAGTTTCAAGATGAAGCTGTTATTGAAGTGACACCAAAAATCTCTAATTATGAAGAAGGGGAAGGGAAACAGTGTGTGAAACGATAGCAGGAAAATAAAACTGCATGAAATTATTAGGCCTTATTGTGAGACAGAAAGGTTGTTCTGTTGGGACTGATAGCATATCATGTTGAGAAAGTTAAGTGGAGGTTGTAAAAAACTATACTGAAGTAACACTGGATGGAGGCATGCTTGATCGCCTTTTCAAGCGTTCAAAGATTTTCATTAAGGTGATGCTAATGGAACACCGTCACCTTCCTCAATTTCTGCGCGATTTGCAGACACAACCGTTTTATATGGCAAAGCCTCACTCAGTTCGTACCACAAACTCAAACCCAGCAGTTCATTTCATTCCAACTACAATTTAATACGCCGATATTTAAAAGACTAGGAAAGCTGAGTTCTTATTATAACAAAAGTACTCGCTTTAACTTATTCCATATCTCAAATTTCTAAAATAAACCGTAAATGAGCAAGCTGATTTCTTAATCCTCAAGCAATATCTTCCATTCGCGAGATCGGACCACTGTGGTGATACCATACGAGTCGACCAATGTGATAATAAAAAAGAAAGCTACTCTGGAAGGAAGGTCATTGTTGAACTTTGGTTCAAGGAGTTTTTAAAAATTTATTCTTGAAATATCACTTCAAAGCAGACACTGCTGCTTGTTGCATGACAACATTTCATCGGTCGATCTGATTTTGTGACTTAGCTGCTTAATCAATCAGGAAGTGCTTAGAAATATCACTGACAAATCAATTATACGCCAGCGGCTGAGCGATTAGATAGTAGAAGAACTCATCTGTTAGCCCTTTGAATTACTATACAGACAACGACGGTTTTAGGCGTCATACTCTGGAAACCGTGCACTCAAAGTTGTATTATGAAGAGGTTGCAGTGAAAGGCCATTTAGAAGGACATATCATTTGCAATCAGAGAGAAAGCTTAGTCTAAGTTCATGTAGCGCGAGAGTTGTCGAACTCGGGACGTGATGAGTCCGTTTTATTCGCTTCGCCAACGATAAATTTGAAAGCAGAGTCAGCGCTGTAAATGCACCGGCTCTCTTATGAGTTTTTTTTTATTGAAGCCGAAGGAGCTGCATAAACAATCCCGTGGTCCTTGATGTTCTGTGTTCTACCAGTTCCGCGTGGTGATAGTTCCGCGTTGTAGCAGCACTGTGATGTAACAATTCCGTGTTGCTTTAGCTGATACACTAAGCGGAAAACAATCGACATTCTTCGTACAGCATTCTTCTCCTACTTCGAATAGATGTATGATAAAGTTAGCGAATTCCAACCAATGTTACCTTAGAACTGCTCGTCAAGATCCTTATGAGCCAATCACTTCATTGCGATATTTTGTGCGGATTGCTGTAAAATGGGTGTCAAGTCATTTCAGTGCCATGTGGTCCATTTGAAGAGGAACAATGGGAACAGTTCTTCATTCGTCCGTGCTTCACTCTATTCGATTCGTCACGGTGTTGATGGTTTATAAAACCGACATCACAAGGACAAGAAATAATGCGGAAATTCGGTTTAAGTAATCGTGACACTAATGATTACGAATTTGTCGAAATGTTAACCTCAAAAATAATAACAACCTTGTGAATACTCGCCAATAAATCAAGATGTTGTTAGCCCAAAGCAAGGCTCAATAAGAATTGGAATCGAATACTGTTTGTCGTTTGAGAGTAACACAACGCAAAACGTAGGTGGACCTCATTTTGTGGTTTCAGTCGCTCAAACGCACAGCGTAGTATTCGCCCACACAGATGACCACTCATTGGCTTCTTCACCACTGCAGTTGATTCACAAATCTTATATAGGAGACTATGACTTAAGCGTGTCACCACTCGACATTTCACTCGAAAAACCTGCAGAAAATTGTTTGACATTTCGAGCGTTCAAAAAGAGCTCTCTCAAGTGGCGACATTACAAAATGGTATCGAAGGGCCAAGTACATGATGTGCTGCCTTTGTTCTCATTCTTCATCCACTAAAAAGCGCTATTCGAAACATGTATCAAACCGTTGTAAGTGTTTTCACAATAAAATTAGAGTGAAAGGGATTGCTACACATAGCATGGCATGTAACCAATCAAACACTAAGGTGAATGGACACTAAGTCAGGTCGGAAAGCCGGTATAAATACCTAAACAGAAACAGTAGCATTCTGAGCAAAGCTAAGTTACCACGAAACTACCTTACATAACTAACAAAATAGTCAAAAGACATCTAAAAGAGCGATTTAGAAAGATCTTCAAGAAATGTGGAGCCTGACACAATATCTCGTCAACTAGTTCGAACCACCTGTATAACCATTCACATGAAATGAGTGTGAGATATATCCTAACGGCTGAGGCGGAGATAACATGAATACACATATAATATATCTTATCTCTTGTAAGTGTTTTTAGCATTTTGAAAAAAAAGAATATCCGAAGTTCCGACCTACATCAACGATCGAAGATCAAAGACGCCGTTCTACACGCCAGGATGTCGAAAAAACGGTGGGCCTGATACGTGAGGCGCTTCAACGACATCCGATGGACGAGAGTCGTTGCCGACTGGATTTATGGGATATCAAGGGCTCTACGGGAACACCACTGATCCGACAGTCCAATTTCTTCACGAAAAGACTAGAAGAAAGAATGATGTTCAACAAATTCGTAGAGCAAGGAGGACCCACAGGGCTACTCTTGCACGAGATAGGGAAAAATGGAAGTGTTGCTGGTGCCCGCTGAAGTCACTCGACGATCAACGGGACGACAGGTGATACATGCAATCTCTTAGTCCTGTGTTGATAATTACATTTCTACGTCCTGGGGTAGCAATCAAAAACATCGGTGTAAAAAATTATTGAGTTCTTTTGGATAAGAATGAAATCCGTGAGATTATAAGAGAAGGGTGTCCAAACATGGCCAGCTATATGACACACCATGTTTAGTTGATTTACTAGTCAGGGTAATAGTGCACACTATAACGCACCAGCCGGCAAATTTTTTTCATTTGAACTATCGATATAAGATGAGGCTCAACGTCAAGCTAGTCAATGAGTAGGTGGTTGATTGGATGATGAACACCTTTTCCTTAGGAAAGTGCATTTATGAGCACCGTTGAATTTTGCTTATGCTATATTTGACATACATTCGAATAACGTTAGTAATACGTCTAGGCTTTGAAGAAAGCGCAGTCACCATAACGTTAGCCATCGACTTTGAAGAAGACATAAAAAATTCGTTCAAGGACGAATGAAGATTAGTTCACTGAACAACCTTCACCTTTCACCCAGGGTATGTCAAGCGAGGAATTGGAAATTGCTTCCAAAAGTGTTGTCTTAGTGCCAGTGTATTTAGTCTACTAATAGAAAGCAAAGATCTCTCTTAACTCGCGCGTTTTGAGAAAAAAACTTCTCAAATTGAATAAGCAGAATAGTAGAGTCTTTTGCCAATGAACGATATACATAGAATGTAAATGGTTCTGTTGAATCGGCGACTTGACAAGGATTTCATAAACGCAAAATTCAGCTGAAAAGGAACTTCGCGTCGTTTTGATTGAATTGCTATGCGTCATTTTCGTCGTCATATCGTTTTTGCTTTCGATATGGTACTCTGGTTAATAAACGAATTTCAGCTAAAGGAGGAGAGACATCATCGTTGTTCTCCCATAATTTATTATCCTCTAATTTGATTAACATTAATATGCATTAATAGAATTTCTGGTACATTTCCTTAAGCCATGCGCCACTTCGACCCCTTGTAGAAAGCTTATATTGCGCTTGTTCATGGCGACTGAGTAATCATTCGATATCCTAAATCAAAGCAATTTGAACGCTTTATTTTATTTTCGGAAGAGCCTTCTTATTTCGCTATGAGAGCAAAAGAATATTTTGTTCCTTATTGATGGATTTCTCGATGACCAAAGCTTTTCCTTTGAAGTTTTAGTAAAAAGTCGGTAGACCAAACCCTAAGTATTTTATTGATTTATTTGGCTTTGAAAAAAGATTACGCATTACGTTGTAACAGCCAAGATTGAGTTCCGCAAAACTGAATCACTTTTTTTATCCGCTCACTTTGATGCCTTGGAAAAAACGTATTTTTTAGTCGTTTTTAATGTACAAGTAACTATTCGATAGTTCAGGTCATAAGAATTTTAGTGATGTATTTCTTCTCCAAAAAGGCCTTGCTGTTGCGCTGAAAGAGCAAAAATAATATTTTGTTTCTCATTAAAAGATTTCTCACTGATAGAATTTTTCCCTTTGGAGTTTTAATAATTAATGGATAGATCAAATTTCGGATATTCAAACGGTCTATTTAATTTCGAATGTCGATCGCACATCACGCTACAACAGTCAAAAGAATATTAGTCTTCGCAAAAGAAGAAAAAAACGTTAAGGTGTAAGAAGTCTGTTAAAGAAACCAAAAACATTACTGAAATCTTCGAGATTTGATCTATCGTTTGGATCTTGAAATGTATGAGAGGCCGTGATCAGCGAGAGTTTTTTGAATGAGGAACAAAGTATTATTTTTGCTCCTTCATCGCAATAACAAGGGCTATTTGAAATAAAACGCACCATTCAGTACCTTTCAATTTAGTCTATCGATTGATTATTTATGCATTAGAAACGCTCAAGAAATACGTATTTCCCATTGGATCAAAGTGAAGAGAGGATAGTTCAAGTGATCCATTTTTTGCGAAACCCAATCTTCTTTTGGCTGTTGCAGCGTAATACCAGGTCCATCATAAAAACTAAATAGATCGTTGGAATCCTTACGATTTCATCTATCGATTGGTTAATGAAGCTCCGAAGAAAGAGTTTTGATCAACGAGAAGTTTCCCAATGAGAAGCAAAATTTTGTTTTTGCTCTCTCAGAGAAATAAGGAGGCTTTTTGAAGATAAGATAGACCATTCAAATTGTTTTGATTTGTGTTATCTAAGATTACTCGAGCATATCTTTCGTTTCGAGTGTTTTCTTGAGACCACAGCTCAAATTTCAACATGCCACAAAAACTGTACTGCACCCTGTGTTCGGTGATAATTTCACTGGACATAGAGTGTAAAACGTTCGTCGTCGCTAACCTCTAGTGTGCGGGACTGGAACACCCACAGAGGTTGGCAAAGACGAGAAAGGGTAACTGCCCGACTGACGAGATCGCAAGATCGAAACACGTGTATCTGGCTCTATAAGTCAGCCCTCTTTGATAGACCACTGACATGCGTGGCTCAAGTAATGATTATCAGGCATATTGAAATTTGAGCAGTGGTTTTAAGAAAACACTCGAAACAAAAGTTATGATTGATTGAATATACCAACCAAGAGCAATCGAGTGTACAACACTCTATATTCGGTGAGATTTTCATTGGACATAGAGTGTAAAACGCTCGTCGTCGCTAACTCTTAGTGTGGGGACTGGAACAGCCACAGAGATTAGCAAAAGCCGAGAAAGGGTAACTGCCCGACTAACGAGACTGCAAGATCGAAACACGTGTATCAAACACAAAAAAAAACAATGCACCATATTCACTAAAAAATAATACTACAAAAGCAGCTCTCGCAAGCTTGTTGACTGCTTGAGAGTGCTGAGTGATGGGAGATCAACTCCGCCTTCGGCCGCGCCGCAGATCACTGGCCACTCGGCCACGTTTCTCTCTATCTCTTTTTCTCTGAAGTATAGTAGTAATCTAATAGTATGAAAGATGGAGATTCCACTACTGAGCTTGGTTTCAAAAAATTGCTTTCTTAGTAAGCTATGCCAAAAAGGTGGTAAATACGCTTCGCTTTCGAAGTAGATAGCCCGTGCTTGAGTGTTCTAGCTTCACAACGGGTTTTGTTGGCAGTTATATGGTAAAACTAGAAATTCTTTTAATTTAAGCTATCGAGTGATTACTTAAACATCAAAAAGGAGCATAAAGTAAGCTTTCTTTGAAGGGTCGAAACAGGGTGTAGATAACCGAAAAGTACCGAAATATCTAACATACAGCTTTCATTTTTATTGACTAGTACAATGTATTGATCAACATCGAGAGCTTTGTCTTTTTTACTGTATAAATCACGCTGGTGTGAATTATCAAAATCTTCAGACGACTGTGTTTACCATAATGCTAGAGGGAAAAAAATCACCAACGTTCATCTGTCCAATCGATCCATGAAAACAGGAGCACCATTGTCTTGTGAGCACCTTCATTGTATCTCTGCTTCAAGAAAATCTAGTCAAAATACGCCCACGCTAAGCGCCTTCCCAAGAAACCCGATGTAGCCTCATTGAGTAGGGTAAAACTCTGATTCTTCATTTTGGTGATGAACGCACAGCTGCTATAGGGGGATCATTTCATTGTGAATCCAAAAGATCGCCTTTTCAGTAGATCCCCATTTTGGAACACAAGAGAGACTAACTTTTTAGAGGAAAGCGGATTATTACTTTCGTCGAGCGCACTTCGACCCTGTATGTACGTATTCTTAGTCGTTTTTTGTTAAGTAATAGTCCGATATCATAAATCAAAACAATTTGAATGGTCTATCTTATCTTCAAAAAAGCCTCCTTATTTATCTGAGAGAGAAAAAATAAAATTTTGCTTCTTATTGAAAGATTTCTCCTTCACCAAAGGCTTCCCATCGCAGTTCCATTAGCCAATCCATAGATCGAATCTTAAGAATTCCAGCGATTTATTTGATTTATATGATGGACCTGATATTACGCTGTAACAGCCAAAAGAAGATTGGGTTTCGCAAAAAATGGATCACTTGAACTATCCTCTTTTCATTTTGATCCATTGGGAAAAACGTAATTCTTGATCGCTTTCAATTCTTAAGTAATCAATCGATAGCTTGAATCAAAAGAAAGTGAACAGTATATTTTAGTCTCAGAAAGGCCTTGTTATTGCGTTGAAAGAGCAAAAAAATAACTTGTTCCTCATTCAAGATTTCTCGCTGAGCAGAGTTCCTCTCATATAGTTTCCAGATCCAAACGGTGGATCAAATCTCAAAAATTCTAGTGATGTTTTTGGTTTCTTTAGCTGACTTCTTAGTGCTTCGCAACAACCAAAAAAAAATTTGCTTTCGCACCTAATGCTTTTTCTCCAATTTTGCGAAGCCCAATCTTCTTTTGGCTGTTACAGCGTGATATAAGGTCGATATTCAAAATTAAATAAATTGCTATCGATTAATCATTGGAACTCCAAAGGGAAAGCTTTAATCAGTGAGAAATCTTTTGATGAGAAACAAAATATTATTTTAGCTCTTCCATCGCAACAACAAGGTCTTTTTGGGAAGAACTACATCACCAGAATTTCTGTGATGTGAATTATCGAATGGTTACTTGAACATTAAAGACGGCCAAAAAATACGTTCTTTTCCAAGGCATCAAAGTGAAAAGCGGATAAAGAAGTGATTGAGTTTTGTGAAATCCAAGTTTCTTTTGGCTATCACAGCATAATGCGTGGTTCTTCAAACCAAATAACTTATAGGAATTCTTAAGATTTGATCTATCGAATAATTACTAAAATTCGGGAGAAAAAACTTTGGTCAGCGAGATATCTATCAATGAGAAACAAAATATTATTTTTGGTCTCTCAGCGAAATAAGAGGGCTTTTTTGAAGGCGAGATAAGCCATTCACATTGCTTTGATTTAGGATATCGAATGATTACGCATTTGTCAAATACAAGCGCAAAGTAGGCTTTTTACAAGGGGTCGAGTTGGCGCTTGGCTAAAGAAAATGTCCTGGAAAAGCATATCTACTAGCATTGTTACCATACATATTAGGGGGTATAAGACATGTTTTCAAAGTTACATATAAACCCTATAAAACATCACGAAAGCTGCATACCATATCAGAATTTCGATATAAATATTTGATTTAATCTTGCTTCAGAACTATGCTTATGACCGCGACTGGAAGAAAGGTGTATAGCCCGGTGGTATCGCGCATACAGACACATTAATGGCACTGATACTTGTTTTAATCGCAAATTTTCGCAAGAAGTTTGCAAATATATTTTATGACTGACGCTTCAGGATTTAAGCCTTAGAGCCACAATAATTCTTGTAGGGTGCGCAACTGTCCACTCTTGCGTTGCTCTCCGCCGTTGCTCGGAATCAAGACAAATCGATTGGAATTAAGCCGCACCCAAAGAAGTAATGTCACACATTAGTGAAATTTTATAAAGGACTCAGGCTGCTAGGTGACCAATATGATTCTGGCAAGTATCAGGATACAGGTTGCTCAACAAACCACGAAAATACACTTATTACATCAGCTCCTTACCACATCAATTAAAAAAGAGGTTTGACAAGGCTACATCACATTGCCAAAGCTCGACTTGGTTGGTATAACAAAAGCCTACGTATCACTGAAATATTCCTATCAAACCTTCGATTCGAGGATGACATTGCTGCCTTACCGAGTAGAACCAGTGAAGTAGAAACGATGGGTGAACGAAGCGGGAAAAAGAATCAGACTGTGTATAGATATGACGAAGATCCAGTCATAAATATTCATCATAATGCCTAATGAGTAATCCAAAATGCATGGTTCTCTGATAATTAAGGTTAATTTATATGTTAACCTTGGTCCTTTAGTGAAAGTGGGACACAACATGAGGGAGTAATAAGACGGAAGAAGGATAATAGTATGTGCCGAAGGCAAGGCACGGGTTGTTACTAAGTACGCGTCAAGAACGTACGTCTGTGCACCATCCGTAAGGCGCTTGAAACGAAACCCTATAAAAACTGAATCGACATCCACAGCGTTCAGTTGGCTTGAGGCTTTAAGTCTTGAAGAACTATCTCATCCTCGACGCCCAGTAATCCAATGATATAGATCACAGACGGACTGGTCAATTATAAGAACAAAGATGACAGATTGACGAAAAGCACACTCGAGTGGATTCTGAGAAAATGCAAGCATCCACATGAAAAACCACCCAAGAAATGATGGACGTGTTCATAGTTGAAGTCGACTATCTGTATTCGCATATGGCAGCGAGTTTACACTCACGAAATAAACCACGAGTACGTCATCGTGCTCAAAACCGATCATCATGAACAACAAACGCGAGAGGAAAACAGGTGGAAACTGTGCTGGAGTTCGCATTACCAATGAACACAAGTCATTGAAATATTCAACTAATTGTTGCAGCAATTTTTGCTATAAACAAAATCTGTTCACCTAACATTTCAATATCTTTCACAACATTAGAGTCGATGATTTGAGTCGATGTTCACATTCATTCGCTTTCGATGTGTTCATCGTCCGTTGTCATTAGACTCGAATTATCGCTCTTAAAGGCGAAGAAATTGGAAACGTTAGCCGAATCCATTGGTTTTAACCATCTTTGTATTAACGTGATACTCAGCAAACAACTTGTATTGTTCGAGTAAGCTGTGTTCAGTATGCCAATTGTGTGTATGGGATTTTGTCTGTAATGCTCCCATTAAGTCTGCTTATAGAAATTGAGTAATTGAGAACGAATATAGCGAATACTTAGAAAAGATCTACATTTTGTCAGAAATCATTTATCTCTGGCAAATAAGTTCCACTTTTAGTGATTCGAAAGCGCTCGAAAGCTAATGAGGCACAGAACTTTCCTAGAAACTTTCCATTTTATCAGGACACTATCAGGATCGGATTTCTAAGATATCGATTTCACGGCCATTTTAATAAAGTCATTCATTGTAATAAATCGGAAATCAAACATCGAAAAAAGTTAGTCCACAAGGCCTTCTTTTTTAGGAAGCTTGCTCAAGGTAGGTACATTCTCTTTGAAGTGGTTGACGTTCACCAACTTTGCCTTTCTCAGAGCATCAGGGCTCACAGCAATCACTGTAGTCATTCAGGAAGGGGTGTACCATAAATGGTACTCGCCGTCCCGAAAGTGCTACTGTAAAGTCCCTCCCGTCGCTGGACTTACTAAAAGAAACTTTCATAATATCTTCGTAATCTGCAGCGTTTCCCAAAAAAGGTAGTGAATTTTATGAGCTACAATCTACTCTTCGTAGCAGTAGAGATTTGGAAGTATACTGCTAACCTAGACCATACGCAGCAACTCGCCCACTAAGGCTGGACTGCAAATATAAAAAATAGCATGGAAAAAGATACAGATTAGTTGGAAGATATCATTCATATAGCAAAGCTTCGTTTACTTAGAACGAAAAAAGTTATTTTACAAGGAAATCGTCACGTTAACTATTCGTAATGTGGTGCAGAAACTCAAAATTGACAATTTGGTAAAAAGTAGTGACTATTTCTTAGTATAGAATATTACATCCAATGCGTTCAACGTGCTAGAATTGGATGCTATCGTTCGTCATTACAATCCTTTTTATAGTGCAGCGAATTTCCTCTCAAAATGACTGCATTTTGTGTTGCCATTCCTGAAGCCCTTAGTAGTTATTGGCACCTTAATCACTCGCGTAGTGTTTGAAGTCTTCTTAAAGTCAAAAATTGTGATTCACAATACTCCAGTTACCTCGATGCGACAGCTACTATGACCAGTGGAAGATGAACAACTACTGTGGTCACTCAACACAAATTACCGCATCTCTAACATAAGCACAACCACCGAAACGTTATCCGTAATAAAATTTTTCAATAACCTCGTGTCAGATCACCAAAAAAAGAATGTCAGTCTCGAGTAATTTAACTGACAGCGACTATAGCTTGTGTTTATGAAAGAGATATGAGCAAAACATGAGTTAAGATTCCGTCTGACACCCAACATGTTGCATACCTCAACATTTTTTGATGCATACATGTAACATTACACCATTGGTATGGACAAAAAAATTCGGGGTCATTTCCTTTAGCCAAGCATCACTTCGATTCCTTGTAAAAAGCATATTTCTTTGTCTTTTCTAATACTTAAATAATATGCCACAAAATTATTTTTGAGCCACGCATGTCGTGTGGTCTGTTAAGAAAGGCTGACTTATCTATGATCGTTTGTTTTATGCTTAAGGTTCAAAGTTTTAGTTTTTATACTGAAAAAATAGATATATATCTGGTTTATGAGGTAAGGCATAATTTGACCTACAATATAGAAGCATTTGGGTTGTCATATGAAATTGCCCTTTCAATTTATTTACTTTCAGTTGTGCTGGTTTAGGGATATTGATATCTTAAAAGGAGGCGAATGTAATTACAATTTTTTTTATTGTCTTTTTTAATTATGGTTGTGGCGGAGCTGAATCGGGCTCCTTTTGATGTTGCAGAAGGGGGAGTTGGTCAAAGGTTACAATGTTGAGTTTGGGAGAGTTGCTTTTGTAGTATTATTTTTTAGTGAATACTCGCCAGTCGGGCAGTTACCTTTCACGTCTTCTGCTAATCTCCGTGGGTGTTCCAGTCCCCACACTAGAGGTTAGCGACGACGAACGTTTTACACTCCATGTCCAGTGAAATTATCACCGAACACAGGGTGCAGTACAGTTTTTGTGGCATGTTGAAATTTGAGCTGTGGTCTCAAGAAAACACTCGAAACAAAAGATATGCTCAAATAATCTTAGGTAACACAAATCAAAACAATCTGAATGGTCTATCTTATCTTCAAAAAAGGCTCCTTATTTCTCTGAGAGAGCCAAAATAAAATTTTGCTTCTCATAGAAAGATTTCTCGTTGATCAAAGCTTTTTCTTCGGAGTTTCATCAACCAATCGATAGATGAAATCGTAAGGATTGCAGCGATTTATTTGGTAATTATGATGGACCTGGTATTACGCTGAAACAGCCATAAGAAGATTGGTTTCGCAAAAAATGGGTCTCTTGAACTATCCTCTGTTCACTTTGATCCATGGGAAATACGTATTTCTTGAATGTCAAAATGCATGAATTAATCAATCGATAGACTAAATTATAAGATACTGAATGGTGCATTTTACTTTCAAAAAGCCCTTGTTATCGCGATGAAGGAGCAAAAATAATACTTTGTTCCTCATTCGAAAAACTCTCGCTGATCACGGCCTCATATAATTTCAAGATCCAAACGATAGATCAAATCTCGAATATTCCAGTAATGTTTTTGGTTTCTTTAACAGACTTCCTACACCTTAACGTTTTTTCCCTCTTTTGCGAAGACCAAAATTCTTTTGGCTGTTGTAGCGTGATGTGCGGTCGACATTCGAATTAAAGACCGTTCAATTCGAATCTGATCATCGATTAATTTTGAAACTCAAAAAAAATTGATAGGGAAAATCTATTGATTAGGAACAAATATTATTTTTGCTCTTTCAGAGCAACACCAAGGACTTTCTGGAGAAGAAATACATCACTAAAATTTTTATGATCTGAACTATCGAATGGTTACTTTAACATTAAAAGCGACCAAAAAATACGTTTTTGCAAGGCATCAAAGTGAGGAGCAGATATTTTTCCAAAACCAAATAAAGCAATAAAATGCTTAGGTTTTTGTCCATCAATTTTTTACTAAAACTTCAAAGGAAAAGCTTCGGTCTTCGAGAATTCTATCAATGCGAAACAAAACATCATGTTTGCTCTCTCAGCGAAATAAGAGGGCTCTTCTAAAAATGAGATAAACCGTTCAAGTTGCTTTGATTTAGGACATCGAATGATTACTCATTCGCCATGAACAAGCGCAATATAAGCTTTTTACAAAGGGTCGAAGTGGCGCTTGACTAGAGGAAATGTACCGAAAATTCTATTAATGCATATTAATGTTAATTCAATTAGAGGTTAATACTTTATGGGAGAACAAAGGTGATGCCTTTCCTCCATTAGCTGAAATTCGTTTATCAATCAGAGTACCATACCGAAAACAAAAACAATATGACGGCGAAAATGACGCATAGGAATTCAACCAAAACGACGCGAAGTTCCTTTTCAGCTGAATTTTGCGTTTATGAAAACCTTGTCGAGTCGTCGATTCGACGGAACCATTTACATTCTATGTACATCGTTTATTAGCAAAAGACTAATATTCTGCTGATTCAGTTTGAGAAGTTTTTTTCAAAAACGCGCGAATTAAGAGAGATCATTGCTTTCTATTAGTAGAGTATACCACTTGCACTAAGACAACACTTTCAGAAGCAATTTTCAACGTTCAGTGAACTGATCTTCAATCGTTCTTGAACGATTTTTATATGTCTTGTTCAAAATCAAAGGCTAACGTTTTGGTGACTGCACTTTCTTCAAAGCCTAGACGTATTACTAACGTTATTCGAATGTACGCTAACTATAGCATTAGCAAAATTCAACGGTACTCATAAATGCACTTTCTTAAAGAAATAGTGCTCATCATCTAATCAGGTTTGAAACTAGCTATTCATTGACTAGTATGACATTGTATCTCATCTTATATCGATAGTTCAAATGATGAAAAGGTGCGGGCTGGTGCGTGATAGTGTGCACTATTACCGTGACTACTAAATCAACTAAACATAGTGTGTCATATAGCTGGCCATGTTTAGACACCCTTCTGCTTATAATCTCACGGATTTCATTTCTTATCCAAAAGAACTCAATAATTTTTCATACCGATGTTTTTGATTGCTATCCCAGGATGTAGAAATGTACTTATCAACACAGGACTAGGAGATTGCATGTATCACCTGTCCGTCCCGTTGATCGTCGAGTGACTTCAGCGGACACCAGCAACACTTCCATTTTTCACTATCTCGTGCAAGAGTGGCCCAGTGGGTCCTCCTTGCTCTAGGAATTCGTTAAACATCATATCTTTCTTTTAGTCTTTTCGTTAAGAAATTGACCGTCGGATCAGTGGTCTTCCCGTAGAGCCCTTGATATTCCGGGGAATCCAGTCGGCAACGACTCTCGTCCATCGGATGTCGTTGAAGCGCATCACGTATCAGGCCCACCGTATTTTCTAACATCCTGGCGTGTAGAACGGCGGCTTTGATCTTTGATCGTTGAAGTAGATCGGAGCTTCGAATATTCTTTTTTTTCTGAATGCTAAAACACTTACAAGAGATAGGATATAATATATGTGTATTCTTGTTGATCTCACACTCATTTTATGCAAAGGTCATACAGCTGGTTCGAACTAGTTGACGACGTACCGTGTTAGGCCCCACATTTCATGAAGATCTTTCTAGATCACTCTTTCAGATATCTACTGATAGTGACACCTATTTTGTTGATTATGTAAGGTAGTTTCTTGGTATCCTACCTTTGCTCAGCATGTTACTGTTCCTTTTTAGGTATTTACACCGGCCTTCGACCTGACCTCAGTGTCTATTCACCTTAGTGTTTGATTGGTTACATGCCATGCTATGTGTAGCAAACCCCTTCTCTCTTATTGTATTGTGGAAACACTTACAACTGTTCGATACATGTTCCGAATAGCGCTTTTTAGTGGATGACGAATGAGAACAAAGGCAGCACATTATGTGCTTGGCCTTCGGTACCATTTTGTAATGTCGCCACTTGAGGAGCTTGAGGAGAGCTCTATTCAAACGCTCGAAATGTCAAACAATTTTCTGCAGATTTTTTTGAGTGAAATGTCTAGTAGTGGACACGCTTAAGCCAACGTCTCCTATATAAGTTTCGTGAATTAACTACAGTGGTAAAGAAGTTAATGAGAGGTCATCTGTGTGGGCGAATACTACGCTGTGCGTTTGAGCGACTGAAATCACAAATGAGGCCCACCTACGTTTTGCGTTGTGTTACTCTCAAACGACAAACATGTTTGATTCCAATTTTTACTCAGCCTTGCTTTGGGCTAACAAATCTTAATTTATCGGCGATCATTCACAAGATTGTTATAATTTTTTCAAGGCTAGCATTTTGACAAATTTGCGATCATTAGTGTCACGATGATTTAAATCGAATTTCCGCATAATTTTTTTTCCAAGTGATGTTGGTTTTATAATCCATCAACACCATGACGAGTCGAATAGGGTGAAGCACGGACCCATTGTTTCTCTTCAAATGGACCACATGGCACTGAAATGACTTGACGCCCATTTTAGAGCAATCCGCACAAAATATCGCAATGAAGTGATTGGCTCAAATGGATATTAACGAGCAGTTTCAAGGTAACATTGGTTGGATTTCGCTAACTTTATCATACATCTATTCGAAGTACGGGAAGAATGCTGTACAAAATTGTTTTCCGCTTAGTGTATCAGCTAAAGCAACACAGAATTGTTATATCACAGTGCTGCTACAACGCGGAACTATCACCACGCGGAACTGTAGAACACAGAACATCAAGGACCACGGGATTGTTTATGCAGCTCCATTCGGCTTTAATGAAAAAACTCATAAGAGAGCCGGTGCATTTACAGCGCTGACTCTGCTTTCAAATTTATCGTTGGCGAAGCGAATAAAACGGACTCATCACCTCCCGAGTTCGACAACTCTCGCTGCTACATGAACTTAAGACTAAGCTTTTCATCTCTGATTGCAAATGATATGTCTTCTAAATGGCCTTTCACTGCAACTCTTTATAAAACAACTTTGAGTGCACGGTTTCCAGAGTATGACGCCTAAACCGTCGTTGTCTGTATAGTAATTCAAAGGGCTAACAGATGAGTTCTTCTACTATCTAATCGCTCAACCGCTGGCGTATAAATGATTTGTCAGTGATATTTCTAAGCACTTCCTGATTGATTAAGCAGCTAAGTCACAAAATCAGACCGACCGATGAAATGTTGTCATGCAACAAGCAGCAGTGTCTGCTTTGAAGTGTTATTTAAGAATAAATTTTTAAAAACTCCTTGAACCAAAGTTCAACAATGACCTTCCTTCCAGAGTAGCTTTCTTTTTTATTATCACATTGGTCGACTCGTATGGTATCACCACAGTGGTCCGCTCCCGCGAATTGAAGATATTGCTTGAGGATCAAGAAATCAGCTTGCTCATTTTCGGTTTATTCCAGAAATTTGAGATATGGAATAACGTAAAGCAATTGCTCTTTTCATGATAAGAAAAAAGCTTTCCTAGTCACTTAAATGTCGTCTTATCAAATTATAGGTGGAATAAAATGACCTATTGGACTTGAGTCTGTGATACGAACTGAATGAGGCTTTGCCATATAAAACTGTTATGTCTGCAAATCGCGCAGAAATCGAGGAAGGTGACGGTGTTCCATTACCATTCACCTTAATGAAAAACTTTGAATGCTTGAAAAGGCGATCAGGCATGCCTCTATCCGGTGTTACTTCAGTACAGTTTTTTACAACCTCCACTTAACTTTCTCAACATGATATGCTGTCAGTCCCAACAGAACAACCTTTCTGTCTCACAATAAGGCCTAATAATTTCATGCAGTTTTATTTTCCTGCTATCGTTTCACACACTGTTTCCCTTCCCCTTCTTCATATTAAGAGATTTTTGGTGTCACTTCAATAACAGCTTCATCTTGAAACTTACAATATGATTCTGCCGAAATTCTTTCTAAGACAATTAATTTGGCTGCCCAAGCTAAGGAATATCTGTATGTGTGCTGATTGGACGACGCTAAAGAGAACACCAAAGCTGACAAGCGATTTCTACTTTCTAGAAATTTGTTGCGAAAAACGTGTTGCAGTAGGAACTTTCCTCCTTTTTGTTTATCCAAATCTTCCTTTGAAAATTATCTCACAAAAAAGCACTTGTACTTCGATTCCATAATAGCCAGTTATTGATTCCTCGACTGGAATTCATTTTATTTGACCGCCTACTGCGGTGGTATGATGTTACAATAGACCCGATAATGTAGAGTGGTGTGCAAAAATATTTGCGTCAGCTGGGACTCAAACCGAGATTTCACCTTATCTGGTGCTCATGCTAAACCGCCGTCGCACTACCGTCGCCCGTTTTAACAACACTTTTTTGACACCACGCATCATAAGTGGGTTCAATTCGATAGTGACTGCCTACGCAAGAGCGCAAACGGTTGGCTGTTGACGGATAGCGAGCTGCAGCGTGGAAAGAGTGGTGTCAAAACGGGCGTCGGCAGTGCAACGGTTCAACACGCGCTCCAAGCACAGCCTTTATCGCAGTTTGCTTCTCTAAAACTACGAATTGGGTCAAGGTAAAGAGACGGTTTCCAAGAACATCAAGCTTGCAATGGCCCAAGGTTTGTGTTCAGGCGAACAGCTTTCCGATTCTTTGCAGATTTGCGCCGGCAATACCAGCTTGAAGGGCCGGCGGAGCTCCGAACGTCTACGCGAAGTTGGTCCAGTGCCATCATCAAGGCAAATGAAAGGGTATCCGTGTTTGACTATCGAGAAGTTGGTCAGCCATTTTGACTGTGGTCGTGCGACCGTTAGCACCTAGACCACTGCAATCGGGCTTTGCCACTTCGACGTCGCTGCGGTATCATCCTGCTTCAAAGCAACACAAGGCTGCATGTGGCCAAAATGAAAAGAAGATGTAGACCGAACTAGACTGGGAGTAGATGAATCTGCCTGCCGTACAGTCGTGACTGGTAGATGCCTATCATTTCTTTCAAAGGCCGCAGAACTTCCCAAGCAAGAAGAAGTTTCGGGAAAGTGTTAATTTGTGTAGAAGATTTTTCAACTTTCTTTGAGTCCATGGTGGCGGTAGGGAAACTCTTTGAATCACTTTATTCGTAGGCAAAGGTTATTTTATTGAACGCGAATCAGTGTTTCCTTTGTTCCTCCCGAGTGTATATTATGAGCAGTATTTAATTTTCTTACCACTTCACTGTGCTCGATTTGATTCGTAAACGAACGAATATACCGCAGTCGCTGAGCAGTGTATGATTGTCTTGAACGAAACTGTTCAAGATGTTTGCCTACGTGCCTACGTGACGACTCGGCCTTTACGGCAAGATTTCTTGGAAGAAATGGCCCTCTTAACCTAACACACGCAACACTTCTTAAGTTTTCGTAGTTTGCCCGTGAAACTGCGCCTGTATTTTGACCGTATAGATTTTATCGAGAGGATATTGTGTCTTTAGCCCGAGGATGCCTTGTCAGAGTTCGCATTTATCATTTTTTGAAGAGCTTCTTCCGAAAGAATCATTTTATCGACCTTAATCTTTCTAACCATCCACTAATATTGAGCTCTAGGTATACCTTTCTTTGGAGCTTGGGAAGGTCAAAATGACTATCGATCTTCTCAATCGACCATAGTTTGGCGAAGCATCTGTGCAAACACTGTTTGGCGAGCAGCAATAATGAGCAAATGAAAAATAAGCAGTACATGCGGATTCTACGAAGAACGCACGTGACTTTTCGCACAGAGTTGTTTCGTAACGCAGAAGTAATAGGTTGAGGAGAAAGTTTCCGGAATTTGCTTATAAAAACTTTATTTATGCATCAATTAAGTTCGAACAAAAGACAATTTAATAGTCAAAGTAGTCTCCTTCTGAGTCGATAACGTTCAGCCACAGATCTGGCAACATGAAGATCCCGCGGCGGTAGAAAACACTGTCCTTGGAGTTGAAGAAATTTCGAAGTTTCCTCGACCTCGCCCGTGTTATTGAACTTCTGATCTCGCAGAAAGTGTTCCATTGACCGGATGAGGCCTGATTGTCAGACAGACCTCATTTCCTGCCTTGAACTCCTTGAAGTGATCGTAGACAGCTGTCTTTGCAACAGTTCCTTCGCCACATGCCTCATTGATTCGACGAACAGTGTCAGCGGCATTTGTGCCCACTTTGCACTCGTGAAGCATCAACAGTCGTTTCTGTTCGCGGTTCAGTCCCATCTTGCGGCAGTATAGAAGAGTTATATATCAATCGATGCGCAAGAAAACGAGCTTTCAAACCATGTGAAAATCGCATATAAAACATGCGAACATGTTAAAGTTATGGGCAAATTCCGGGAACTTTCTCCTCAACCTATTGTTCGGCCCCTCTTCGCATATGCGAATTTCACTTAATCTGCAAGAACAAACAACGTTTGTGTATCCAAGCGGTAAATATGGAGGATAGTACCTATGTGAAGCGTTTGGAACAACTAGGGTGTGATTTACTGATACATGGCCACGCGATCCCCCATGAGTTGTCACATTGCGGTTACACGTTCTGATGACTTTAAGATATTGTTTGAAATTAATCCGTTTCACACTTTTCTCTGTGCGGATCTCAGTATTCTGACATTCAATATGTTTTTGTCTTCTTTTTGAACGTTCTAGATTATTGGGTTGAGCGCGCCTCCTTGCAGTCCGAGAAGAGCATGGCTGTGGCGTTCCATAAGGCGTTTGTTGTTGACAGTCGAAGAGTTTTAGGGTGGTGATCAGCCGGCTCTACTCCAGAACGAATATTACAACCACTCGGCCACGGTTCTCCCCCCATTATTCACAATAACACAATATAAGCTTCTGCCTCTCTTCACCCATAAGAGCTACCACACAAAAGCATAGAAACGTGTAGATCAAATCGTGGCGTATCAAAGTAATTCGCAAAAGTCAGAATTTTCACCAAGACAAAAAAACCTTCGAGTAAATATCGAAAAACGGGCCACTCTACGATCCGCCCTGCGCGCAGGGATTTCTATTGCCGTCCCATTGGGTTGAAGGCGAAGTAGGTCTAAATACATTACAAAGCTCTATGCTAGCCATTAATGATACCGATTACTGCAGGATGAATTGTCCGTTGAAAAACAAAATATTATCAACGAACTATCACTATAATAAATAACCATCCTATAAGCATCACCAATTGAGATTCTTCATTTAAGAATGATCCAACTCCATCGACAACGAGGGCGAAGACCACAGCGAGACGAACGACTGTAGTCAATCGCTTTGAATGAGCAAGAAGAGACGCGTTGAAATGTTGGTCATTTCTATGATCAACCTCGTACTACTACAGATTGATTAGCAAGAAAATACCTAATATATCTTTCAAATAATATGCTATGCAGGCACTATATAAATTGAGTTATTGTGTGAACTATTGAATTTGTCAGACGGGTGTGCTAGTAGAGCTGAGGAAAAATCTAACTGCCAATCAACATATGAAGAGAGAAGCACCACTGTTTTATAAAGCATTCATTCTTCTCTTGGCTCGAAAATTTTTTGTCAAAGCTCATATACACGGAGAGTATGTCTAATAAATACGGACCAGCCTCACTGAGCAGGGATAAAATCCGATTCCAAAAAAAAAAAGAATGCTCAAAGCCTAAGCGAGGTTGATATGGCAGGGCCATACACCGGTGTTTCGGTGGTTAGATCCTCCTCGTCAGTGACCCCGCCCCACATTAAGCCCTGCATTATAACAAGGAGGTAGGAGTATGTGGTGATGGCACAGTGTGCCAGACACTGGTCCATCAGCACTTCTCAGTCGATGGATCTCGGCTGGTGGAACAAAGTTGATCCATAATATTGACCGTTTCTTGAAAACTCGAACCTTGTCTCCAGTGATGAATGTGGAGCTTCTTCAGAGGATGGACTGGGTGTGAATAATCCAGAAATACTCTTGTTTGACAAATCTCTTTGAAAACTCAACGAAACGACTAACCTCTGCTTCGAGAAGCATGAGTATATGTTCCGGCATCCATTATCATGCATATTAGACTATAGGGCATATTTCAAATGATACACTATGAATCCTTTAGAATGTCACGAAAGCTTCATACTATATATAAATTCTCAATCGAAGTGCCTGAATTGATCTCTCTTTATAACTACGATGATGACAGTGACTGAAAAGCAATTTTGGGTGCTAATCCGGTGTCAAAAAAAAATTGAAAAGGGATCTTTTCTGTCTGACAAAAAAGTTCCTTTGGTGCATTAGTATTCAATTGGAAGCTTAAATCATTGCAAATCCAAAATTATAACCTGACTTTAGTAGCTGTTAACTCATAGCCATTCGATTGGCTATTTTCCATGATAAGTGTAACAAATCTTTTCTTTCTTATCATATGCATACACATGTGGCTATTTGATAAATCTTCTGGAATAGTGCTTTGTGGTCTATGAGAATTGAGTCGGGTGCCACACTAGTATGTTTCAAATGCTTGGCTCTCGATACCATTTGGTAGTGTAGCCACTATTGGTGGCCGTAATCAAACACTCGAAGATGTCAACCAGTTCTCCACAGGTCTTTTTTCCTGAATGAAAGGTTTTTCAGAATAATGCGTCCAAGTCATCTTCTCCTCAAAAAATTTCGTGAGATGGCGGTCAACTTTTTCAATTATATCGAAGTGATGAAAATATCAGTAAGCGGTCATTTGTGTAAGCAAACAGTCCTGTGCCCTGCGCATAATGTTTTCAAACTTCAAGCAATGTGAATCTCAATCCTTATTGAATTTCGCTATTAGCTATCAATAGCTTACTTCAGTTCCCAAGCGTGACTATCTATTAACCTCGACATGCTTCAATAACTCCTCATTTCTTCTTGAGCAAGACACGAGATGTTGTAACATTCTTTATTCAGCAAATGACGCTTCGTCAGTTCGTCTTCTTCAAATCCTCAAAAGGTCAAATTGTCTGCAATCCAATCAGTGAAACACCTCCATTACTTCTTTAGAAGAAGGCACCACACCTAGGCTTCAATCGCATGAAGCGCAAAGTCAACTCTCAACATATTCATCGCTTTCGAAAATGTGTCCCACTAAATGATTTGAGCGGAGAGCACCGGAAGAAGATCACATAGGCTCGTAATGCGCCCTACCCATTGAAACAACAGCTTCATATACTGGTTTATATCATGAATGATAATGAGGCATTCCTTCTTGCGGTTTATAGCTGGATTGGTAGTGCTTATCCGACGCGCTTTTAAAATATTTCGCGCTGATGTTTTATGTTCCTGCGCAAGGATGGTTATTTCTATGTCAAAATCTACTCTGCCATGTCTTTGTTCTCTATGTGTGCGAAGAGTTCCGTCTATTCAAATTTTCGTTCGGAGGCATATTGTTTCCTCATTATCGAAGCTGAGAGGTTTCACATTCGTATCCATCAAAAATAGCTGTTTCGCGAGTCAGTTTCATGGATTGTACTCTCTACTCTCTTCCACCCCACACCCCTGCTGCTGTTCAAAACATGTTTTTTACTAACGGTGTTTTCGTGTATGAAGGATGAGAGAGAGTGAACCAGGATCTTTTTAACAATTAGCCCTCGGTACATTTCGTAATGTAGACGTTATCGGTTAAGTTTATTTTCACGTTCAGGAAAGGAAGCCTATTATATTCTGTATCTTACGGGTAAATCATATATACTGTGACTGCTCATTGAATAACCTTAAACATCTAATTCCTCTGAGAGAAACACATTACCAAACAATTATCTATATAACCTACGACAGAGCAGTAGCCGAAGTTCCATTACTGGTCTTCCACTTCCGACATAAAGGCAATAGCCAGGCTAGGCGTCAGTCGTTGCCCCAATGCCAACCCACTTATTTGCACAAAATGCTTTCCAGACCATCTGAAGATTGAGCAGTTCAGGCATTCCTTTAAGAAAACCATGAACTCCTGAATCGGCAAGCCATACATGTATACAGCTTCCTGGTGTTGTATTAGAAGCTATGTGTGACTCGCAATGCAGAGTCATTCGATACGTTGGTATAGAGAGCAGTGACGTCGAATGATTCCATTACGTACGCGTTGTTTGGATTCGCGCCATGTACACGATCAGAGAACATCTGAGTGTTCGTCAGATGGGCTGCAATGTGTGTTAGCGACTGGGATGTTATTGATGTTAGAAAGTTACTTTACTCCAGTGATTAATTTACATAACGTTGTCATGAATCTTGACTATGGACAATATTTCGAAAATTTCGCATTTATCAAAGCCATGTTAATTCTGATCAAATTTTACAGTAGTTTTTCTCCTTGAAATGCTGGTTTCCACAGTCAACACTGAGACAATTCGAGGAAGATGAAAGTCTTTCAAATGGGCTCCTGAAATAACTTGACGCCTAATATTTAGCAATCCACATGGAATAGCGCTGTGAAAATTGTGCCCAAAAAATCTTTGGTAGAGACAGCTTTTTAGAAACATTAGTCAAAGTTTGCCTACTTAATAAAGCATTTATCTGAATTACGAGAAATAGCGAAAGTGTTCTCCGCTTAGTAAGTTAGCTAAAACCACACGGAACTGTTACAGCACAGAGCTGCTGCAGCACAGAGTTGTACCAAAGCGGAATTGGTATACAGAACAAGCAACAACACGGCACTGCTTATTCCGCTTAGCGCTATCAAGAGCTCATATTGTTATGAGACGATGTTTTTACAGCTCCGACGGTGCTTGTGACTCGTCAATCGCGAAGCATACAAGAACAATCATTACGTTTCGGAGATGCACAAATCAGGCTGATATATTGTAGCAAAGATTGAGCTTTTCTTTCGTTGAATTGTAAATGTAATATCTCTCAAATGGTCTTTCAATCCAGCTTCTCTATTACAAATCCTTGAGTGCAAGTTCAGAGAAATACGTCAGAGCCTCCGGTGTCTGCATAGTAATTCTACGGACTGACTGATAAATTCTTCTATTACTACTCTCCAAACCGTTGCATATAAGTAGCGGTCATTGTTATTTTGAGCAACATCTGATCGCTTAACCTCAGAATTTATATAAATGACATCATTTAACGCACTGCTTTCATGCAACGAGCAGCAGAATTCGTCTTGAGGCGATTTCCCTCAAAATGTTAGAAGGCACAATGAGAACGGAGTTTAGTGGCAACATTGAATGAGAGCGACTTTCTTTTTTGTTGTCAGATTAGTCGACTAAATGGTATTACCGTAGTGGACCGCCTTTGTAATAGAAGGTGTACTGTCTGACAACAGGTATTCAACAAATGTCTATCGCTTAGCTCTTGCTCAGATCACTTTAGACGTCTGGAATATGCAGTCAGACTTCACTTAATGCTTCTGAAAAGTAGCACTTTAGAGCTTCTAATAAATTCTATCAAAGCCCCCAGGTCGAATGAAGTGAAGCATTGTATAATTTGTGACCATCATCAAGTGGGATGCGGTTTCACAGCATGAAACATACAACAAGTGATTCTGTTTCATCTACACATCACGGGCAATTTTTAGGAAGCTGAGGACGTTCTAGACAATCCACTCGAATGAAAAACATTGAGCGTTCAATATGGTGGCCAAGTATGCTTCTGTTCAGTGTCACGTCAGCAGAGTTTTTACAACATCCACTTTACTTCCTCAGCTCAATATCCAATAGTCCTCAAGTGTACTATTCATGTGCCTCACAATAAAATCTGATGTCTTATAGAATTAGATTTTCTTGCTACCGATTCAGGAATGGTTCTCCTTACCTTTCACATAATGCTAGAATTTTAGTGCCACCTAAATCCCAGCTTTTCTTTCGAGCCTTTAGATTCTGAAGAAGTCCTTACTCTGGCTATCAGTCGGCCTGTCAGCCAGCAAAAGAGATCTCATGAGCCCACTTAATGAATGGACCCAAAGAAAACGCTGAAGCTTACCTACGCTATTTCACCTTCTAGAAATTGCGTGGCAGTAAAAGTTGTCTTATTTGTGTTTTCACACAATCGAAATCTTCTTTGTAATGTTGTGTTTCTTTCTACAGCAAATATCATTCTTGGAAAAGTAGGAATCTTGTGTCGTGAGACCAGAAATGCGAAGGCGGAAACCAAATTCGAGGCGTAGCTCCTATTTTCGTCGCCTTGAATGGAATTTCTTTCCAACTGAGCACTTGCGCTCACTTCGTCGTCATTCAGAGTTTGACATGCACTTCAGCTCACTAACGTTTTCCGTTCGCTTTGGAATAACAGAATCTCGTACTGTAGTTGTTTTGAAGCATCTTGTTTCATATCAAATAAGTTCAACAACCCTTCGAACTCTTAAATGAGACAGTGTTGACTTGCCGATGTTAATCACATTTAGGTGCTGCGTATTAAGTCGTGTTGCCCTGTGAACAATGTCATGCAAAAGCTGTAAAATTTGTTTCACTTGAACCTACGTTTGCTCAAATATTCAAGATTCATAAGTGGATATGGCAAAACATTTGGACGATCCTTTTATGATATCAATGCTAGCTACAATTTCAACAGTGCTGGGATGTGGAGTGATGCCTGCGGGTCAAGGTAGTGAAAAGAAGATTGTTATTTTGTTACAATCATTTCCAAACTTAGACGAAAGTTCATGGAATTGTGTTAGCTTGAATGTAATAGAAACCTTATAGCACTAAAGAATCTCGAATCCAAATTAAGAATTTAGAAAATAGGTTTGAACCATTATTCAATATAAAGAGTCAATTTTGTTGAAGCAAGAACAAGACCCTTCAACGTCAGCGGGTTCTCTTTGCCTGTCGCAATGGCATACGTAACAAATACCGGAGAATCTGCTCGAGTTCCTGGTTTCGCTGCTAATAGAGAAGGAGCTCAGAGTTTTGTGCAACGCCTTGTGATGCAAACAGTGAGTTTGAAGCTAATAGGTTTGATGCGCGTTCTCTTTTTCGCGAGTTCTGAAAAGGCGGGTGAGGCGAGCTACAAGTTCCCGCTTGATTTGTAATTTTATTGCAAACATTTCCAAACAAACTCTTCAAATTAAGAAGAGAAGTTTGCTTCTCAGGTCTTTGATGTTCTTGAAAGCCAAGCTCGCAGTGCACTTTTACCCGATCCTGTAATCTCGACCATTTTGGGTCAGCTTACTGTCAACATCACTTACGAACCACTGAAATGTCAGGCAGTCGCCCTCAAACTGGAAAAAATGGGTGAGTCTCCGATAATCGGCATTTTTGAAAGTCTAATTAGAAATATGAAAGGATTTGCAAACTATAACTGCGTGTGTTATTGTCCAAAAAACGCAAGCCGTCCTAAATGAAATAAGCAGAAATTTGTAAGTGAGAAAAGCCTATCACAACAACACCTAAATGAATTCCTTGCAAACAACGGCAATTCTAACGCGTTCTTCGAAACTTCTTTTCCCTAGTAATGATGTTATAATGCTAATTAATAGCTTGAAGGATTTTGGAAGCGTAAAATTAGTGCTCGTACTACGTTATCCTTTTTCCAGTTTTTCTTTGTAACAGAAGAAGGTGTCTTTTGGAACTTGCGGCTCTTTTCAGTCCAAATGGGGCAGAATATGATTTCACAGCGCTGCATCGTAGTCGGCAACACTGTGACGGGAGTTTGCACTGCAACTATGGTGGGAGCAAGGCAATGTGATTCAGGCGACGTGCAATTATCGGCTGTTCCCGCCACTCATACTTCAATTACAGGAACTCTCTCGGTTCGAACAGCTTTTTTTCGCCATAAAAATTCTGTTTATATAGAAAGTCTGTGTAGACCACGAACATCATTATGGCGAATTGGTCGAGACAGATGTGGCAAAATGTAATGAACAGAGCTCTTCGAATGCTAGCAACGGGTCCATTTAAGTCGCAGTTCTTCTCGGCATCTGGCAATGTCGATGGAAACTAAGATTGAACTGCGAGGTGCTTGAGATAAACGTTTTTGTTCAATCGATGTTTCATTGTAACACACAAGCGGCAATAAAGTGGCAAATCACAGAGGTGTTGAATGTCAGATTAATGCATTAAATTAGAATAAAGTACACAATGTGATGAGCTCGATCTTAATATGTTCTCAAGAAAGCTACTAATAATTTTTTTAAACATAGGATTTCAGAAGCAAACCGCTTTCGTTTATAGCTCGAAAAAGTGCTCAAACTTTATTATTTATCCTTCTTTCACACTATTGTCCTCAATTATATTGAGTAAACTGAGCAGACGGCACCAAATTTTCAATCTCTCGCCATTGCGTACAAATATAGCTCAGTAGACCTGATGAGCATCACATCATTCTTCTCACACACTGCTATAATGTCTTAAGCCTTACCGAGGTTGTTACGTCAGAACATACGTACTTTCGTTGGTTTCACCTGCATCGTCAGCTGCCCACGCCCTACATTGAACCCCACTATAGCAGGATGAGTAGACGTTGTTTATGATGATATACATAGTAATTTCTTATCATCATTTTTTTGGTCGATGATATACGGATGGTGGTGAATTTTTAGATATTCATCTAGTCGACTAATTTCAAACCAATCTGAAAACATTCAGTATAATCTGCTATAATGTTTGGAGACCGTGTCGGCCGCTTCATCAGTACTGGGCGCGGCCCACTGGCAAAGCGGCGACACCGGCGAAACGTACGCATTGCTCTAACGTGGCAACCCCGATAAGGCTTTAACATTCTAATAGACTACATTAAATGTTTATGGTGAGTAATAAAAGCAGTTGAAAAGACGAATTTCTATATTCCTCTAACGTTTTGGAGTACAAATTAATCATTAATTGGTGGTTTTCCTGTTGTGCGCCTGATATTTCGTAGAATCCAGTCGGTCTTGTCTACCTGTTATTGTTCAGACGTTTTGCGCACCCAGTACTCCACCGTCAATACATAGATTGTGATCATCATCTGCTCAACACAAGAGGAGATGAACATATGCTTTAATCATTTGAATAGGCAGACGAAGTACATTAAGTTTACACGAGAGAAGCCTAAGGAAAATTAACTTCCATTTCTGAACGTTTACATTTACCTTTCTGAAAGTGGCCACTTAACAGAATGATATAGTAAGCCAAGTAATAGAAAAGTTTAGTGCACTACCTGTCTTTCCACCCTTCACACATGAAAAGAGCACTTGTTCGAAACACATACTCAACAGCTGCAAGTGTTTGTACGGAGAGCGGGGAGAGAGAGGAGTAACTACGATTGGTGCGACAAAGAAAGCCATTGAATCTAAGTTAATAAAGGAAACTAGGCTCCATAACATAAATAACGAGAACAATGTTGTTCAAACACAGATGGGAATAATCTTGAGACTACCCTTTACAACAAATCAGTTGAGCGCCACTATTGAAAGGTGCTCAAGAACAGTGATCTGAAAAGCTTTGCAGGAATAATGGAAATTTCACCTCATAACTTATGACGCCAGTTGGTTCGGAACCGCTTGTACGACCGTCCATATAAGTCTAATGATTGCATAGTATGCTCCCACTGTAGAGATGGAGTCTGCATGAGTTTGGGTACAATATACGATGTCTCTTGCACGACATGCGATGAAGAATAATTTGGCGAGAAGGGAAGACCACTTTGAATTCGCATCAGTGATCACCTGTATCACCTGTCGCCCCGTTGATCGTCGAGTGACTCGAGCGGGTGCCAGCAACTCATCCATTTTTCCCTATCGCGTGCAAGAGTAGCTCAGTGGGTCCTCCTCGCCCTAGGGATTCGCTGAGCATCATATCTTTCTTTTATCGCTTTCGTGAAGAAATCGGACCAACGGGTTAGTGGTCTTCCTCTAGAGCGCTTGACGTCCCGAGGAATCCAGTCGGTAACGGCTCTGGTCCATCGGTTGTCGTTGAAGCGCATCACGTGTCCGGCCCACCTTATTTTCAATATCCTGGCGTGTAGAACGGTGTGTCTGACTTTCGATCGTTGACGGAAGTCGGAACTTCGAACCCTTTCTCTCATTTGCGAGATACGGGTACTCCTAGCATCGATCTTTTGACTGCGCGTTCGATAACGGCAAGTGATCTTTCATCCTGCTCACGTAGCGACCAGGTTTCTGCTGCATACGTCAGGGCAGGGACAATTGTCGAGTCGAAAAGGTGGGCACGAAGTCGGATGTTCTTTGTCCTCTTCACTACATCTTCGATGCTCTTAAACGTTCCCCAAGCCTCTCGTTTCCTCCTGCTCAACTCTGGAGCTAGGTCGTTCATCATGTTGATTTCACGACCTAGATAGACGTAACTGGAGCATTCGGAGATTGCAGTTCCGTTGAGCGTGAATGGGGCATTAGAAACCCATCCGTTCCTCATGAATATTGTTTTCGTTAGATTCAGTTGAAGACCAATCTCTCCATAGGCGTTATCGAAATCGGTCAACATTCGTTCCGCTTGGCTGATGTTTGGTGTTATGAGAACGATATCGTCAGCAAAGCGAAGATGGTTTAATTGTCGACCGTCAATTTTCACTCCCATTTCGTCCCATTCTAATGTTCGCATGACGTTTTATAGGGTGGCAGTGAATAGTTTTGGCGAAATTGTATCGCCTTCTCGAACTCCTCTTCTTACGTCAATGATCACCTAGACAAAAGCGCCAACAGCCAAGCAAGTGGGCCATTAGGAGCGCACAGAGTAGAAAAACGCAAAAGTGCGCACTTTGTACGGCAGTAAGGATCCTGAGGCAAAAAAATCAAAACATCGGTGCCAAAAACCCTCGAAGTCCTTTAGCTAAACAGCAGAAGCGCAAAAATGAATATAAAAGTGAAATGCCCAAACATATCAAATGGTATGACACCTTGTCTCAGATTCATCTCCTATTCTGAATATGGTTCATTTTTCACAGCGTGTCACACAAGCGTGGTGCTCTCTCCTGTATAAATATGTATAAAAATAAAGAAGGTGGGACTTTTCAGATCAGAATAACTAGACTGTTGATTTCTTTTTTATTGTGTTCTTGATGCACACAAAATATTAACCAAGTAATCAGATATGATATGATATGTACGTCTCTTCTCTGACGAAGGCGGTGTCGCTGAAACGTTGAACATCGAATTTTGGGGAAAGGGAAGTTCCACTCTCTTGTAAGCTCCATTTGAAGAGAAGGACACTTCGAAGTTTTACTTCAACAGCCAATTCAAAATTCTTTTTTTCTCTGAACACTAACTGCTGTCGTCGAAATATTAGTTTTTGGCCATGTAAACACCTGCACTAATTACACTCATAGTTTGGTGGTAGGTGATAGGATATGGTCGTAGTAAGCACCTTGTGGAAAAGATAGAAACGTCAGTCCAAGAATCCTTGAGATCTTTCGATTAAACTTTAGATGTCCAGAAATAAATGGAAGGGGAAAGGGTCTAAAAATGGCTAGTCATATTGCATCCTAACTCCGATAGATTTACTAATCGGGAAAGCAGTGCGCACCAAAGCGCATCAGCTGACATCTTTATTCCATTTGATCTATCGACTAAGGAAGGGCAGGGAAATTCATATGTCGTCTGAACTATAGAACACAGGTGGTCTTACGCCTGAATAAGACGGTGAATGGCAATTTACTCAAAAAGATTTTACAAATTCACTCAAATAAGTCAGCGACACGAGAGCGATTGATTCATGAACAAATATACGAAATTCGCTTAAAATTGAATAAAGATCAGTTCCTTAGATGTCATTTCAGTAATGACTAGTTTACTGGATGTCTTTCATCTTCTGGCGCTATTTTTGATAGTGTTGTTAAGCAATTTTTATTATTTCTGGTTAATAGATTCAGTGCTATTGCTCTAGTGCCAAAACTTGTGAGAAGACGTAAAACAGAAAAACTCCTTTGAAGGACTCCATTTCGTAAGCATAGGTTACTGTGTGGAATGGGAGCCAGTGTTTTCTTTGTTCATCCTGAGTGTATATGATGAGCAGTATTTTGAATTCTCCAACCGCTTCACTGTACTCGATTTAATGCGTGAACGAGCAAATATACCGCAATCGGTGAGCAGTGTATAATTATTTTGAACGCAACTGTCCGAGATGTTTGCGCCTACGTGACGACTCGGCCTTTACGGTAAGAATTTTTGGAAGAAATGGCCTTCTCAACCTAACACATCCGCAGCAGTTTTTGACTTTTCCTAGTTTGCGCATGAAACTGTGCCTTTTTTCGACCTTATGGATTTCATCTAGAGGATTTTGCAGTATTTAGCCGTGATATAACTTGTCAGAGTTCGCACTAATCATTTTGTAGAAAGCTTCTTTCGAAAAGAGTGCATTTCTTCCATCTAAGTCTTTCTAACTATCCACTGATGCTGTAGATCTTCTACTCGGAGTATTTAGCGATCTTTGAAAATGAGAAGAAAAGCTCAGAAAACTAATCTTTATTTGAAGCTTCACGAGGTTGGTATCTTTTTCCCCAATCGACTGTTCTTCTTTCCGGTCGATGGTTTTTCGCGATTGCTTGTGGCTGAAGTTTTGGCGAATCCGCCTTCTTCAGGGCGTGAACTATTATTCGTTGTAGCGTTATTTATATGACTATATACTGTGAGAGAAAAAAAGAAAATAAATTGGAAATCTACGACACCTATCCATAATTTGACCTAGTGACATGGGGGGCGAATTCATACGTCATCGCGACTGCAACAACAAAAGTAGTTCCCTGATTAGATAGTAAGGTGAGTGGTTTTCCCTGATTCAGTTATCCCTTATCAACACCGTAGATTTCAATTTTTCCTTATCAACCCGTAGATTTTCAATTTATTTCTTTTTTTTTCTCTCACAGTATATAGTCATATAAATAAAGCTACAACGAATAATACGTTCAGGCTCTGAAGAAGGCGTATTCGCCGAAACATCAGCCACATGCAAACGCGAAAAACCATCAACCGGAAAGAAGAGCAATCGAATGGGGAAAAAGATACCAACCTTGTGAAGCTTTAGATAAGCATTAGTTTTCTAAGCTTATCTTCTCACTTTCAAAGGTTTCTATTATTAACATGCCGACGTTTCAAGAAAGTCGGCCTTTCGAGTTATTTAGAGATCAACAACTTATACAGCTATCATCGGTCAATAACAAATTACCAGGTGTAAAAATATAACGTCGCCGACTAATTGCTTTGTGCTGTAAAGATAGTAAACATGAAAAAATGCGAAATCCGTTTTCTTCGCGTGAAAGTACGTTGGAAAAACTAATTATTTATGTGTTTTTATATACAAAATCATCTCTATGATGGTTTTTATAGCACTTCGAAAATGAGGACTTTTTTACTCAAAAAGTGTCATTTGCGAAAACTTTGTCTTACAAATATCATACAAAGTGACTGAAATTGTTTGATTTTGAAATCGTTGAAATGCGAACTTTCTTGCGAACAACTTCGTATGCAACTTGCCAATACTTGCTTCAAGATGCAGGTGTCTTGAGAGCAAATTCGCTTGCTACTCATGCACGATTGCCTCATAGGAGAAAAATGTAATGAAGCGACGCACGAGATTGGTGGAACTTAAAGCGAGATGCATCTTAGAGCAAGTACAGGCAAGTTGTATACCAAAATGCTCGCGAGAGAATGCGCAATTGAAACGATACCAAAATCTGCATTATTGCAAATTTCTTATTGAAAACCCAAATATCGGGCTTGCACCGTAGAAGTCGATTGGTTTTTTCCACTTGGGCCTGTTTCATTGAATACCTCTTCATCGATCTCAAAGTGTGAGCAAAATTTTGAACCGACGACACCTTCTTTAACCACTCACCTATTATCTCTTCGTCGATGTCGTCTTGGCTGACAAGCTTGAGGTACACCTTTCCTTGGAGCTTGAGAAGGTCAAACTGACTCGCGATTTTTCATCGACCTACATCGCCTGTGCTAGCCGTTAATGATATCGATTACTTGAGTATGGAATGTTCGTTGAAAAGCAAAGTATAATCAGCAACTATCACTATAATCAATAGCCATCCTGTAGGCATCACCAATTGAGATTCTTCATTTGAGAAAGTTCCAACTCCGTCGACATCGACGGTGAAGACCACAACGAGACGAACGACTGTAGTCGGTCGCTCTGAAGGAACAAGAAGAGACGCGTCGAAATGTTGGTCATTTTTGTGATCAGCCTCTTGCTACTATAGACTTGATCAGCAAGAATATATATAATATACAGTGCTTCTTATATAGAATGCTATGCAGGTATTAATCGACGTCTAGAGCATCATCTTTTTCACTATATAAATCGCGCTATTGTGTGAATTATCGAATTTGTCAGGCGAGTATGCCTAGTATGCTATGGGGGAAAGAAATCACCAACACTCGCCAATCAACATACGAAGAGAGAAGCACCACTGTTTTATAAAACATTCATTCTTCTCATGCCTCAAAAAATTTTCTGTCAAAGATCACCCACACGAGGCGTAATCCTAATAAATACGGACTACCCTTGCTGAGAAGAAATAAAATCCGATTCTCTCTCCACTGATGAATGTGGAGTCGCTCCAAGAAGGATCGATTGGGTGTGAATAATCCAGTTATTATTCATATGGAAGCTTAAATAATGGTAAATCTAAAGTTGTGATCTGACATTAGTGGCTGTTGAATCGTAGCTATTCGATACGGCTATTTTCCATAATAAATGTAATAAGTCTTTTCTTTTTTATCCTATGCACACACATGTAGCTGACTGATACATCTGCTAGAAAAAGTGCTTTGTGGTCTATAAGAATTGAGAAGGGTACCACACTAGTATGTCATAAATGCTAGGCTTTCGATACCATTTGGTATTGTAGCCACTTTTGGTGAGCCGTAATCAAACACTTAAAGATGTCAATCAGTTCTCTGTAGGTCTTTTTTTGAGTGGAACGTTTTTCAGGATATACGTCCAAATCACGTCTCCTAAGAAAATTTCGTGTAATGGTGGTCAACTTCTTCCATTATGTTGAGGTGGTGAAAATACTGAAAAGCGCTCATTTGTGTAAGCAATAAGTCTGCCTATGTCTTGCGCTATTATGTTTATAAATCACAAACGATGTAAATATCAATTCTCATTAAACTTCGCTATTGACTATCGATACTTTACTTCATTTCCCGAGACCAACTATCTATGAACCTCGGCATGCTTTGTTAATTCCTAATTTCTTCTTAAGCAAGACACGAGGTGCTACAATATTCTTTATTCAGCAGCTGACGTTTCGGCAATTCGCCTTTTTCTGAGCCTGGATAGATCAAGTTGTCTACATCCAATCAGTCAGACACCTCCATTACTCCTTTAGAAAAAACCACCAGACCTAGATTCCAATCGCATCAAGCACAAAATCAACTCTCAACATACTCACCGCTTTTATATGTGATCCAATGAATGATTCAAGTGGAGATCACCTAAAGGAGATCACATAGGCTCGTAATGCACCTAACCCATCAAAACAACAATCCTATACACTGACTCAAATCACATGTGAAAACGAGGAATTCCTTCCTGCGGTTTGTAGTTGGACTGGTGGTATCAATCCAAAGTGCTTCAAGGATTTTTCGCGCTGTTTTATGCTTGCACGAAAGGATGGTAATTTCTATAACAAAATTTACCCTGTCATGCTTTTGTTCTCTGTGCCAGCGGGATGTTCTGTCTATGAAGACGCTTGTCAGCTAAGTGTTCTTTGCCGGCATAGAGAGGCCTACCCGTTTCGCCAATAAATCTATCGCCTCACTCTTTTCATGAGCTTAGGTATATTGTTCCTACGCTCATGCGGTCACCGTCTCTGCCGTTGGAACATATTCTACAATCTTTCATTTTGCAGAGAAGGTATTAAAAGCGGTTGCTAACTAGATGGTGCCTCACACTATTCGTTGATATTTCATAATCGTTAGCGATCTCCTAAACCTGCACTTCTTGAACAACGTTTCATAGCTGGACTATCTTATTTGAAAAGAAAGGGAGAATGAAAGGGACTCCGCTTTCATTCGAATTTTTGTTCGATGGAGTGCTGTTTTCTTTAAATCCAAGCCAAGGGACGACAAATTCGTTGTCGTCAAAACTGGCTCTTTTCCGAGCCAAATTCACCGATTCTAGTGTGCTCTCTTCCAGTACACATATCGGCGGCTGTTGGACTACTAACGCCGTTTTCGTGTGAGAGGGATGAGAGGAGAGGTGGTGAGCTAGGATATTCTTACTATTTGGCTTTCGGCACGTTTCGTAATGTATCCGTCATCGATTAACTCTATTTTCACGTTCAGGAAAGAGAGGCAATTATTTTTCTGCAGCTACGGGTAAATCTTCTTCGAATGTGCATTCAACAACCAAAACATCTATTTAGTTTCTCTTGAGTAAAAAATTACCAAACATTTATTCATATACCTACAGTAGAGTAATGTTTCCACTTCCGACATCAAAGACAATAGCCAGGCTAAGCGCCAGTCGCTGCCCCATTGCCAATCCTCTCATTTGAGCAAAGTATTTTCCAGACCAATTAAAGATTGAGCAGTTCAAGCACTCTTTTAATAGGACCATGAGCTGCTCAATCGACACGCCATACATGCTTACAGCTCCCTGGTGTTGTATCAGAAGCTCATGCGTGGCTTGCAATGCGGGGTCATTCGACACGTTGTTACATAAAGCAGTGACGTCGAATGACTCCATTACGTACGCGTTGTTCGGGTTCGCGTTACGTAGACGATCCAGAACATCTAAGTGTTCGTCAGATGGGCTGGAATGCTTAGCAACTGCATTGCCATTGAGGTCAGGAAGTTACTCTACTTCAGTAGTGAACTTACATAAGATTGCCATGATTATTGAATATGGATAGCATTTTAACAAATTCGCATTCATCAAAGTCATGATAATTTGAATCAAGTTTCTACACTGATTTTTCTCCTAGCGATGCTAGTCTCCACGGTCAGCATTGCATGCACTGCACAAATAAAGGATTGTCTCCGGTATTGCTCTTTAAAATAGACTCCGGCCCCCTAAACTGACTTGTCGCCTACTATTCAGCAATCCACATGAATAGCGCTGTGAAAATCGTGATCAAAAAATTGCTGGTAGAACAGTTTTTCAAAAACATTGGTCAAAATTCCCCTACTTAGTAAAGTATTCATCTGAAGTACGAGAAATGGCGAGTGTTCTCCACTTAGTAAGTGGGCCAAAACCACACAGGTCTGTTACAGCATGGAACTGCTGCAGCACAGAACTGTCACAAAGCGGAATCAGTAGAATACAAAACAGGCAATAACATGGAACTGCTTCCATTTTTTATTCCGCTTGGAGCCATCAGAGGCTCATAATGTTATGAGTCGATGTTTTTACAGCTCCGACGGTGCTTGTGACTCATCATTCGCGAAGCATAAAAAACAGTTATCACGTTTTCGAATGCACATATCAAGCTGATATATAGTAGCAAAGATTGAGCTTTTTTTCTTTGAATTGAGAATGTAGTATTCCTTGAATGGCCTTTCATTAAAACTTCTCTATTACAAATCCTTGAGCGCAAGTTCAGAGTGATACGTCAGAGCCGCCGATGTGTGCATAGTAATTCTACGGACTGACTGATAAATTCTTCTGCAATTGCTCTCCAAACAGTTGTGTATAAGTAGGCAGCCATTGTCATTTTGAGCACTATCTGATCGATTAAGAGGTGAATTTACAAATATCACCATTCTACGCACTATTTTCATGCAACGAACAGCAGATTTCGCCCTGAAGCGTTTTCCTCGGAAAATGTCTAGAAGGCACACTGAGATCGAGGTTCAGTAGTAACATTGAACCAGAGCGACTTTCTTTTTTGTTGGTAGACTAGTCTACTAAATCGTGTTACCATATGGGACCGCTTTGTAATAGAAGGTGTACTGTCTGACCAGTTGGAATTCGACAAATGTCTATCGCTTAGCTCTTGTTCAGACCACTTTAGACGTCTAGAGTATGAAGTCGGACTTCACTTATTGCTTCTGAAAAGTAGCACTTTAGAGCTTCCAATAAATCCTTCCAAAGCTTGAAGGTCGAATGAAGTGAATCATTGAATAATTTGTGACCATCTCCAAATGGGATGCGGTTTTACCGCATGAAACATGCAACAAGTGATTCTGTTTCATCTACACATCACGGAGAATCTGCGGGAAACTGAGGATGTTCCAGACTTTTTACTCGAATGAGAAATATTGAACGTTCAATATGGTGATCAAGTATTCTGTTCAGTGTCGCATCAGCAGAGTTTTTACAACATGCAGTTTACTTCCTCAGCTCGATATACTATTAGTCCCATAGTGTAACACTCATGTGCCTCACAATAAGACCTGATGACTTATGGATTTAGTTTTCTTGCTACCGATTCAGGAATGGTTTTCCTTGCCTTTCGCATAATGCTGAAATTTAGTGCCACCTGAATCCCAGCTTCATTTCACCCTTCAGATTCTAAAGAAATCCTTACTTTGGCTACAGCCGGCAGCCGGCCAGCAAAAGAGATCTTGTGAGCACACTGAATGATTGACGCCAAAGAAAGCGCGAAGCTTATCTACGCTATTTCACTTTCTAGAAATTGCGTGGCAGTAGAAGTTGTCTTATTTGTGTTTTCACCAATCGATATCTTCTCTGTAACGACATTGATTCCTCTACAGCGAATATGCTTCGTGGGAAAGTAGGAATCTTGTGCCGTAAGACTAGAAATGCGAAGGCGGGAAACAAATTCAAGGCGTAGCACCTATTTTCGGCGCCTTGAATGGAATTTTTTCGTCCGAGCACTTCCGCTCACTTCGTTCTCATTCAGAGTTTTACATGACTTTGGCTCACTAACGTTTTCCGTCTGCTTTAGAATAACAAATTCTCCTAACGCAGCTGTTTTGAAACATCTTGTATTGAATCAAATATGTTAACAACCCTTGGAACTCTTGAATGAGACAGTGTTGACTTGCCAATGTTACCAGGTGTTGTGTATTAAATACGTTGTTGCCCTGTGAAGAATGTCGTGCAAAGGCTGTAAAGTTTGCTTCACTTAAATCTATGTTTGCTCTAATTTTCAAGATTTATAAGTGGACATGGCAAAACATTTGGGCTATCCTTTCTTGATTTCACTGCTAGCTACAATTTCAACAGTGCTGGGATGTGGAGTGATGCCTGTAGGTCAAGGTAGTGTAAAGAAGAATATTACTTTGTTACAGTCATTTTCAATCATAGGCGAAAGCTCATGGAACAGCTTGAATGTAATATAGACATCACAGCAGTAATAATCTCGGATCCAAATTAAGAATTTAGAAAACAGGTTTGAACCACTACTTAATATAATGAGTCAATTTTGTTAAAGCAAGAACAAGAACCTTCAACGTCAACGGGTTCTCTTTGCCTGTCGCAATGGCCTACGTAACAAATACTGGAGAATCTGCTCGCGTTCCAGGATTCGCTGCTAATAGAGAAGGAGCTCAAGGTTTTGTGCAACGTCTTGTGATGCAAACAGTAAGTTCGCTGCTCTAAATTTCATGTGCGTTTTCTTTATCGCGAGTTCTGAAAAAGCGGAAGAGGCGAGCTACAAGTTTCCCCTTGATTTCCGTAATAAAGAGATAAAGAGAGAGAAATTTGCTGCTCAGGTCTTTGATGTTCTTGAAAGCCAAGCTCGTAGTGCACTTTTACCCGATCCTGTAATCTCGACCATTTTGGGTCAGCTTACTGTCAACATCACTTACGAACCACTGAAATGTCAGGCAGTCGCCCTCAAACTGGAAGAAATGGGTGAGTCTCCGATAATCGGCATTAGTTTGGAAGTCAATTAGAAATATGAAAGAATTTGCAAAACTAGAAATGCTCGTGTTGTTGTCCGAAAAACACAAGCCGTCCTGAATGAAATACGCAGGAATATATTGTAAATGAAAAAAACGTATCACAATGGCACTAAAATGAATCCCTTGCTAACAACGAAATTAACGGATTCTTCAAAAATCTCGTTTCCTAGTAATAATGTTATAATGTTAAAAAATAGCTTGAAGGATTTTGGAGGCATAAAATCAGTGCTCGTACTGTGCTCTACTTTTTCCAATTTTTGTTTGTAATATAAGAATGTGTCTTTTGGAACTCGCAGCTTTTTTTTCAGTAAATGCGGCGGCAAATGAGATTTCACAGCGCTGCATCGTAGTCGGCAGCAATGTGACGGGAATTTGCACTGCAATGATGGCCCAGCAAGAGCATGTAATTCAGGCATGGTGCAATTAACGGCTGTTCCCGCCACTCATACTTCAATTACAGGAACTCTCTCGGTTTGAACAGCCTTTTTTCTCGTCATAAAAGTTCTGTTTATATAGAAAGTCTCTGTAGACCACGAACATCATTATGGCGAATTGGTCGAGACAGATGTGGCAAAATGTAATGAATAGAGCCCTTCGAATGCTAGCAACGGGTCCATTTGGGTCGCAGTTCTTCTCGGCATCTGGCAATGTCGATGGAAACTAAAATTGAACTGCGAGGTGCTTGAGACAAACGTCTTTGCTTAACCGATGTTATTGCAACACACAAGCGGCAATAAAGTTGCAAATCACAGAGATGTTGATATGTCAGATTAATGCACTAAATAGATTAAAGTACACAATGTGATGAACCCGATCTTGATGCGTTTTGAAGAAAGCTACTGATAATTCTTCAAACATAGGATTTCAGAGGCAAATTCCTTTCGTTCACAATCTAAAAAAGTGCTTAGATTGCATTATTTATCATTGCTTCACTATTGTCCTCAATTATCGAGTAAACTGGGCAAACGGCACCAAATTTTCAATCTTCCGCTATTGCGTACAAATATAGCTTAGCAGACTCGATGAGCACCACATAATCCTCATAACGTACTCTTAAAAAGTTTTAAGCCTCTGAGGTTGTTACGTCAAAGCATACGTACTTTCGGTGGTTTCACCAGCTTCGTCAGCTGCCCACACCCTATACTGAACCCTACTCTATAGCAGGGATGAGGAGACATTGTTTATGGCAATACACATGGTAATGTCTTATTACCATTATTCTTATTTGATGGATTACGGCTGGTAGTGAATATGTAGAAATCCATCTTATCGACCGTTTTTATACCTCCTTTTAAACACTCAGCATAGTGTGTTATGATGTTTGAAGCCCGTGTCGGCCGCTTCATCAGTACTGGGCCCCTGCCGAAGCGTACGTATGCCTCTGACATAGCAACCCCGATAAGGCTTTATCATTCTGATAGACTATACTGAATAATTATGGCGAGGGTTAAAAACAGCTGATGAGTTGAGTTTCTACACTCTCCTAAAGTTTTCTTGTACAAATTCAACATTATCTGGTGAATTTTCTGCTGTGCGTTTGACATTTCGAAGAATCCAGCAGGTTTTGTCTACCTGTTATTCTTCACCCGCTTTGTGCACCTAATACCACACTGTCGATACACAGATAATTGTCTCATCATCTATTCGACACAGGAGAAGATGGACATATGTTTTCATCTTTTAAACAGGCAGTCAGAGCACAATAAGTTTACAAGGGAGAAGCTAGAGAGAATTGGCTTCCATTTTTGAACGTTCAAATTACTTTTCTGAGAGTGACCACATAACAGAATGGTATCGAAACCAAGTAATCAAAACATAATAGTGTCTCTCTAACCACCCTTCACACACGAAAGGAGCACTTGATCGCAACATATAGCGAACAGCTGCAAGTGTTTGTACGGGTAGGGAAGAGAGAGAGGAGTAACTACGCTTGGCGCGGCAAAGAAAGCCACTGAATTTAAGTTAATAAAGGAAGTTAGGCTCCATAACATAAACGACGGTAGGAAAACTTTGTAAGAATCATAGAAATTCCACCTTATAACTTATGTCGCCGGTTGGTTCGGAACCGCTTGCATGACCGTCCGTATAAGACTAATAATTGCATAGTATGATCTTACGATAGAGATGGAGTATGCATGAATTTGGGTACAATATACGATGTCTCTTGCACGACATGCGATGAAGAATGCATTGACGAGACGGGAAGACCGCTTTGAATTCGCATCAAAGAACACCCAGACAGGAACGCCAACAGCTAAACAAGTGAGCCATTAGGAGCACACAGAGTAGAAAAGCACAAAGGTGCGCACTTTGTACAACACTAAGGATCCTGAGGCAGGGATCACAACATCAGCCCCAAAAACTCTCGAAGCCCTTTGGCTTATCGGCAAAAGTCCAAAAATGAAAAGAAGGGGAGAATGCCCAGTCATTTCGAATGGCATGACACCTTATCTCAGATTCATCTTCTAGTCTGAGTATGGTTCATTTTTCACAGCGCATCACAAAGAGTGATATCCTCTCCTGTATAAGTATGTATAAAAATAAAGAAGGTGGGATTTTTCAGAATAACTAGACTTTTGATTTCTTTTTATCGTGTTCTTAATGCACACAAAATATTAACCAAGTAATCAGATATGGTATGATATGTACGTCTTTTCTCTGGCGAAAGCGGTGTCGCCGAAACGTTAGACATCAAATTTTGAGGAAAGAGAAGTACCGGCCTCGTGAAAGTTTCAGTTGAAGAAAAGGACACTTTGCGGTTCTATTTCAACAACCAATTCAAAATTCTTTTTTCTCTGGACCCTAGTTGCTGTCGTCGAAAAACTCAGTATTTGACTATGTAAACACCTGCACTAATTATACTCATAATGGGGTGGTAGGTGATAAGATATGGTCGTAGTAAGCACCCTGAGGTAAGGATGAAAACGTCAGTCCAAGAATCCTTGAGATCTTTCGATTAAACTTTAGGTGTCCCAGAAATAAATGGAAGGGGAAAGTGTCTAAAAATGGCTGGTCATATGGCATCCTACCTCTGATTGATTTAGTATTCTGGGAAGCAGTGCACATCAAAATGCATCACCTAACGACTTTATTCCATTTGATCTATCGACTAGGGAAGGGAAGGGAATTGAAATGTCATCTGAACTATAGAACACAGGTAGTCTTACGCTTGAATAAGACGGTGAATGGCATGAAACTTAAAAGTATTTAGCCTGTTCAACTCAAATAAGTCAGCGACCCGAGAGCGACCGAACTTGTTTCGGTCAAGATTGAATAAAGATTAGTTCGTCAGATGTCATTTGAGTATAGACAACTTTACTGGATTTCTCTCACCTTCCACCAATAGTTGAACAAATGAGGAAGTGAAAGTTGTTTCCGAAAAGCGTTCTTCCATTGGCAGTGACGATACTGTACCTTAATGCAAAGATTTTGATCAATCTGAATGTGTCGGTGAGAATCCTTCGAGTTGCTTCGTGAAATGTTATGGTCTTCAGCTCGCGATTAAAAAATGTGAAAGCATATCGGCGTTGCTCAATCGACGAATGTTTTATGTGAAATTAGAACGCATAATTTAGCTGAACAAGCAGCTCCGTGTCGTTTTAGTCGAAGTGTTAAGCAACAAGCATTTTGTCGTGATAATCTTTTTCCTATCTCAGTATGCTGGTGTGGCTAGTGAACAAATTTTGGCCAAAGGGGTAAGCACCACCTTTGTTGTTAATTTGAAACAAATGATGTCAAAGTTCAATCTAGAAAACTTTTCATGCCCCTATTGTTATTTAGCAATGGTATGATATTACTGATAAACATCTAAAAATGTTTAGTAGTTTGCAAAATATTCGACATTAGCAGAGTTTAATGTGCTTTTCTACCCAAATCTCTTCCTTCGATATAAACTATCGTAGCTGTCGGCTGGATTTCTCAAATTACATTCTTTTTCGTTGTCGAGTTAACACAAGGTTCTTATGAGTCTTTAATATGGCTTACGTATCAGCGATTTCGCCTGCATCACAGCCATGGTGGTTTGAGAGCAGTTTACACAAGATTGTTCTTTTTTCAATGTTGGTCCTCGTAACAGTCGTCTTGAGGCACATCAAGTAGCGGTTCACAAATCTAACATCAGTACATTGATACCACGTGCACCTGTTATTTACTTAATTTCTCATAGAAAATTCGTCGACTGAACAGCGCCGATTATGCGTACTTTGTCATTCGTGAGCAGGAGATTATGTTAAATTACAATCCATTCCAAAGAATTCTTTGCGGCACACATAAATTTATTGAAACCATCGCTCTCATTAATGGCTGACATTCGAGTGACTTCGCTTTCCTCTGAACTTGAACACATTTTTCAACACTATTTGAGTAATTAGCGACTTATCATAGGTCTTCTCATAGTCTTGGCACTGCAGCAATAAAGCTAAATTTATTAACCAGAAGTAATTCAGATCGTTCAGTAACTTTATTCATAGTAGTGCGCCATCAGTCTGAACGCATTTTTGTCATCCCTCAGGCAACGAATCAATGTCGTTTTGTGAAATTTCCTGAACTTTCTTTTGATACCTAATATGTCCATATTTGCCCCATCATGGATACTCAACGAAGTCGTTATCGCAGTTTGCTGCTTTACGAGTGTGGGGGACGCGATCCACATCCCGCCTTCGAGACACATCAACCGTACAAAGGCATAAGGATCCGTGTCTTGGCGAATAACATTTCGACTCTTAGCTGATTTCGCGCTGGCAACACCAACCTGAAGGACGAGCTGCGCTCCGGACATCTACGTGATGTTGCTCGAAAAGCCGATATCGAAGCAGCTGAAGAGGATCCAATTTTGACTATCGAGAGAGTTGGCCGACGATTTTGACTATGGTCATGCGACTGTCAGCACCTGGACCGCGTCAGTTGGGCCCTGTCACGTCGACGTCACCGCAATCTCATCCTGCTTTAAGGCAACGCATGGTTGCATGTTGTTAAATTGAAAACGAGGAAGTTGATCGAACTGAGGTAGGAGTTGCCGGATCCCCGCAATACAGTCCTGATTTGTAGCCGTCTGGCTATCACCTCTTGCGATCGCTGGAGCACTTTCTGAGCAAGAAGATGTTCGAGACATCGATAATTCGCGTCAAAGATTGGCAACTTTCTTTGAATCCAAGGATGACGAGATCCATGAGCGCGTTATTGAGATGTTGCTTGAGAGATGACAGAAATGTGTTCAGGTGATGGCGCATACTTTGAATAGCGTTGTTAAGCAAGTTTTGATTACTTCTGGTTATTAAATCTAATGTTTATCACTCTAGTGCAAAACTTGTGAGAAGACTTAATATGAAAAAGCTCTTTTTGAATGACTTCATTTCGTAAGTATAAGTTACTGTGTAGGACGGGTGCCGGTATTTTCCTATTTTTTCACCCAAGAATATAATATGAGCACGATTTCGAATTTTCTTCACACCTCACTAGGCTGCATTGGATGCTTCCACGCCATCTATACCGCAATCGGTGAGTCGTTTATGATTGTCTTGAACGCGACTGTCTGAGATGTTTACATCTATGTGACGATTCGGCATGTACGGTAAGATTCTTTGGAAGAAATGGCCCCACCAACCCTACGCTTAGATGTTGGCATGCTCGACATAGCCTCAACAGAGTTCGCCTCCATCACAATTCCTTCATCTTTGAAGTTGGATCCGATCTCTGTAAAATAAATTTCTCTGTTTTTTTTTCCGTGTTTTCGGAAGAATTTGGGATTTTGTTTTCCTACGCAGGCTGGTTGCTCTATTAGAGACATATTCTCATGCTTCTAGAAAACCTATGTGCATGAACCTAAACAACTAGTGCGCAATACAATCATGTAACATCTGATAAAGTTTTATAAGTTATGTAAAGAATATTGCGATTGATATCCTGTAATTTTGCTACCCTTCCATTACATCCATAATTCAAGTCCCAAGACCGACTATCTATTGACCTCGGCATGCTTCAATAATTCCTTATTTTCTTTTCAAGCGAGAGACGAGGTGTTATAACATTATTCATTTAAGTAGCTGACGTTTCGCTTTTCTCAAAGCCCGGGAGAATGATAAAGTTGTCCACAATCGAATCAGTCGAACACCTCCATTACGCCCTTAGAAAAAATCACCAAACCAAGATTACAATCGCATCAAATCTTCTATCGCAATCGTAGCGACAGAAGTTAGAAATCAACGAACTGCTACCGAAAGACTGTGTTACACTTTACCTATAGTGCCAACTCATAAAGACGGCGGCATTCCTGCGCATTTTCACTGGTTACACCCTCTCGGCCGCACACTCTCTCTAACAATAAATTCTAGACGAAAATGTAAAACTACATGTTAGATATGATACCGTTCCATGGACGTATGTAATCTATGTAGATGATTTAACGTCGCAGTAAGGGAAGACAAACTCATGAAGGATCGAATGTTTGATAGAAGCTCTCGCCCTCATCACCACACAAACAATTTGTGTAGTTATATTTAACAGTATTACATAATATGTTGTACAAATCAGATGGAGTAAGTTACAGTTAGACGGCAAGGACAAAAGAACAATAATAGGAAGTAACAGCTATCTACAAAAATCCTTGTCGTTTGAGATCCTCATACATCTTCTTGTTCACTACGTTTCCTGCTGCATCTTCATATTCCTCATTCAGGTCAGAATTCCATTTCTGTTTCTCCTGTAAGTGAAAATTTCAGGAATGTTTCACTATCCAAAATCCATTAAACTCAGTACGAGCTCATATTCTCGGCATATCCCTTAGACTTTATTTAAATGATCTAACGGAAAAATGTCAGTTGGAATTGTTGTGTTGTGTGACCGCACGATTTATCGTGAGTCATACCATATGAGTGAATGAGTGATTACGGAGTAGCCATCATATTTTTCACGCTAAAGAGATATTGTCAAGGTCAAAGTGTTGGAATTTACCATCACAGTTAAACATGCCGACTGTTCTGACAAGATGTTATCAAAGTGTACAATTTGATCGTAAATCATAAGCAAATCCAAAGAAACTGAAATTTTTGAGTGTCTTAAAATACAATAGCGGAAGACAATTTTCAAGAGGCTCACCTTTTCTCCTTTGATTTTATTCCATAATCCAGTGCATCCCTAATCTGGGTGATATTGGCAAAATGAGCCGTATTTGGAATACCAAGACAACGCATTCCGTGCGAATGCCGCCATTCCTATATAGAAAAATGAGTATGGATATCTGTTAAGCACCGCCTTATTAGCAACAGCTTTATTCAATATAGCGGAACATTTTATCGCCTCCTTAGCTATGAACAGAACCTATCACGACTAATCCAAGAGTTCATGTTTAAAAAACCTCACGTTGAAGTGTTTTTGAAAAGCTTTTGGCCCTTTATAGACTTGATTTCCGCAATTTCACATGAGTACGATATATTGAGTCCATGCAGCTTGTATAGCCAGTAAGGGATTGGCTTTCCATCCCATCTAAAAAAAAGTAAAGCAGTTGACCAACCACGAACCAGATAGATTTTGTGCGTTGAAGAATTAAAAGTCTAGATAGATGGTAATAAGAGAGGAACATACCCTAATGGAAGGTTTTTTGGATTGTAAGGTACACCACTATCTTCCTCGTCATCGCTCTCAATCTGGAATTCAGATTGTTGCGGAGAGAACAATATCCTGGACAGTATTAACACATCCATGACGACATAGATTTACTAATGCGTGTAAGGAATAATTTTGCATTTCACTTACGACATAAACCCTTTAGTTCATGACCTTTAAACAATTATATAACGAGAGTAGCCATCAAGAATTGCCTTGCAGTAACATGATGAAACTTTAGTCTCAGATAATTCATTAACTACTTTTTCCGCCCTTTCTACTCAAGATTTCCAAAAGCGAAAAGACTGCGCAAGAACCCTGTTCACAAGCCCTATAAGTTATCGAAAAACTCTACCACTAGCTATTAGAAAGACGACTAGCGTCTTCGCGAATGTATTTGAAATCAATATATAGACGCATACCTGAGGTTATTCGTCGTCATCTTCATTTTCACCGGCAGTTCTTGCTTGCTTCCTTTCCACATTTTCACTAGTTGCATCTCGCTCCTCGCTTAGAACACTGTCAATACTAAATTTAAAATAGCATTAGAACTGGGAGAGAACGTTCCGTACTCGACAAAAACGAAGAACTTAAGTTATCAGGAAACTAACCAAAACACTAATACAAATGTGTACCATAAGTAGCATAGGTATACAAAAATTGATCATTATGCCAATAACCACTTAATATGACCTTCCAACATAGCTAAGTATAAGATTCGGGCTTGTTCTTTGGTATTATCAGCCTTCTTAGCCAAGGCGTCTCTTCCTATTTCGCCGGCTCTGACACCCTTTGAAGCAAACAGACGTTCAGCACGTTCTTTCAGTGTACTAAAAACAAACACTACATAGTTCAATGCTCATAATTTTTATTTCTAAAGAAAAGCCTTATCCAAATCAGTATAACAGAACAAAATACCCTCCACACTTCAATCCTAAACTCATCAGCGCCGCTTTAAGCCTATCTAAGCCCAAACTTTCTAACTCAAATGGACTGCTATAGGCAGAGATATCAGTTGTAGCCTAAAATGTGAATGTATAGTAGGTATTGCCATCGTAACTATAGATGAGAACCACAAAAAAAACTGACCTGCTGTGGGGGAGCGAGCGGTGGCCAGCCAGGCAATGTACCGTCAGAAAACATTACTTCTGTATCGCTCTTAACAGGATGGAAATATCGATGCTCAGAAAAAAACTCTCATAAGCCTACTCTGAATACCTTTTGGAAATCTTCTGCTAGGTTGTGAAGTGGACGAGTTCGTTCCATAAAGTACACGAGGTAATCCTGCACGAAAAAATTGCGATATAATAAACAAGCCACGTGATAACTAGCGTCGGATGGGAACAAGTTTTGCATGTCAGATTTTTGAGAGAGAAAAAAAGGATAGTTTTTTGTAATCAAAAACTATTCAAGCAATGTCCGAGTAAGCTGGATGGTATGCAAACTTACAGAAGCAAGGCTTTCACCCATACCAGGTCTTAGATGTCAACTTGATTGGGTCTAATGTCGATATGGGCTTGCCAGACCAAACGCGCTAACGGTTTGTAGCTTATAGCTCTGATGCATTATATTGATGAAAAAAATGGTAGCAGAAAGGTCGTCTCTAAGGTGCAGTGGTAATATGCGTGTCGGCACAGGTGAGACGCTGGTTTGACTTTTGCGTGAGGTCTGAAGTTCTATACCCACTCAGCACACTCAGACATATTGGAAATAACAAAGCCTAGGAAAAAATCGTTGAGATTAGATTTCCAGAAAATAATGGCCGAAAATACGAAGTGATATTATGACGTGAAATAAAATAGCACATTGTAATCTAAGATTATGTATAAATAACGACGAGAGGACATGAAAGATTTCGAAGATATGAACAAAATTGATAGTAACCTTTTTTAGCGGTTGGCAAACGTTTTAAAACTCAATGTAAGGGAAAAAAGGGTAAATACAACACCAGGTTGAGTAAAAAGTTTGTTAACATCCTCGTGAAATTGAATTTTATGTTTGCTCCACGAAATGTCTATTGTTGTAAATTCATGAGTATATCTCAGGAGTATTTCCACAAGAAACTACTGCGGACCGAGTCTACGATGTCTTGAAGCAAAAGTACCCGACACTGATTCGTCGAAAGCGCGCGCTATTTTAGCAATACAATGCCAAACCTCACACCGTACAAAAGCCTAAGGAAAAGTTTGATGAACTGGAGGGAGTCGAGGTCTTACCTCACCCAACCTACAGTCCAAATGCGCAGATTGTTAACAGAAGATCGTGGATAATGATGCACCTTATTTCCATAAGTCATTATTGTTGCTTTTGATTGAAACTTCGATGTTTAAACTTCGATATTTCAGCGGGTATTATGAACCTTTTTTTCTCAACCTAATTATAACATGTGTCGAGAAAAACAGCACAATCGAAGAAATAGATCTAACTACAAACCTTAAGAGCTTGCAAATATTCCTTATAAGCTCCGGTTTTCTTTGTTGTATTCCTTGGGATGTCCACAAATTTGTCAAACTGACCAATGTACGTAATGTAATCAATTTTCTGCAACTTATTACGCATTGGTCACCACAAAAACATGAAAGGAACACTATGGACTTACTTTGACCGCCTTCAAATTCAGATACAAAGCATGTAACGCGTGCATATCTAGAAACCTATAAAATACTACACATTACAAGAAATCACCAAGAAAAATCTGGAAGAATTTAAGCTTATATTAGACAGAGTTCAGAATTATGGACTAGACTCTGTTCAAAAAAGAAGCCTCAGAGCTCTTCAAAAGCCTTCATTTATGGACCTTCTGTAAAATTCTTTATTTAGCCGCTCTTTTGACAGTGGCATGATGTCATAACTATAAGTATACTAATGCCGAACGATATGCGAAACTATGAATGTCGGGTTGGAATTGAATCATCTTCTCTCGCTCCATAAGGGCGAACCTCAAACTGCATTATTGCGCTCCTGTTCTGCTGCCACCCTTTCTGTCATAGCATGTATCACCAGAAAGGGGAGACACAGGTCCAACTTCCGCTGGAGGGTCAAAGTTTAGCATATCACCTATCAACATTGGATATACAGTTCTGTAGCCACTTTGTTGTATACCCCGTCAGGAACCATAGTTGATACGCAGGAGTCGTCGCGGCATCGCTTGCGCGGCAGTCCAGGTAGGTGGTGCCTGCGTCATGAATGCCCCGCTATCTGCTTACCTTCCCACGAGACGCGCCTCCGTATTTACAGTAGCTGAGTAAGATTTGACGTCGTGCATGGTCCTTAGAGGGGTATGATATCCTTCACATTTCCTAGGACGAAGGACGACTCACTGCCCTACATATTGCTCAGAGCAGGTCAATATCACACAGCCATTATTTGACGCACAACTGAGCATAACGGATTCGCCGATTTCTAGCAAACTAGATGTAAACAAAGCAACAATTTTGAAAAACTTCAATCAAATCCCTCAAAAATGGACAAATGGTGCAACGTCAAGCGAGCGAGTGGCAAGGCGACATTGGTTATGAAATGGAAAAACACCAACTGGGAACGAAAATATCCATCAAATTAAAGAACACTGAGAAGTATATATTTTTGTTGAACGCTATTTAATTTGAGAAAATTTCATCAACCTCAATGTCCTGTTAACAATTCCTACAGAGAGTAGAACAATATGAAATTGAAAAAAAAGACGTGGATTTTTTCAATTCTAACAAACAAACACCTATTTTCCGTATCCTTCCTCGTCTGCAAACTGAACCACGTCTGTTACTTCTCTTTCAGGATCTGCTATTCCTTCATGCATCTTTTGAAATTCCATCGAAAGAGGCTCAGCAAGGTTAATATCACCTACTTGATCATATTTACACATTATACTATAAATTTGATTAACATTCATGCTTACTTACTATCATTATTATTGTGGTTACTGTCCATTATTATTGATGTTACTGTATTGAACACTAGTAACTGGATGATATTTACAAATTACAAATAAGCACAAATTTTATAACATAGACAGGAATTCTGACGTGTTTAAAAGCTATAAGTTCATTATTGATGAATATTTCTTTCAGTGAAAATTCTAAGGAAAAAGATTATCCATTAAAGCACTAGAATATCAGAAATAGAAAACAAAACTTTGGTCTTCTATGGTATGGTATGGTTCTTTACCTCGTCAGGATTTCTGCGATGTGCATCCCAGCAGCTTCAGGCGAAGAACTCTTGCTCGTGAGTCCGCTGAAGAGGATCTATTGATTCGAGCAAAAAGGATAAGGTGCGGCGTCATTGGTTTGGCTGAGACGAAAAGAGGCCATCCTTTTCACGCTGTTTATGACACCGAGAAGAAGTGTCCTTGGAACATGCGATAGCAGAGGTGTCGGCGGCGTTAGCGCCCTCGTCAAATCGAATTTGACCGTAAACATCGATTCTTTGAGCAACTAACAACCCGTATTGGGCGAGTGATTACTGTTCAAACGATGTGGTTTGATGCAGGCTTTGACCATCTTCATTGCTTACGCACCAACATCAAGCCATGACGAAGACGATGTCGAAGCTTTCTATATAGACCTCGAAAAATTCTTCAGAGAAGATCATATATTCTTCAAGGCCATTGTCGGAGATCTCAACGCGAAAATAAGACCTAGAAGAGCGTCTCAATAACGTCACATTGGGACCCACGGACTAGAATGGAATGAACAGGATGAGAACCTATCTGAATTTATCATGACGACCCAAACCATCTATGGTAACTCGCATTTCCAAAAGCCTCTTCTCAGCGATGGACGTGGGAGTCTCCCAATGGAGAGTACCATAAAGAAGTAGACCACATCTTAGCAAATCGAAGGTTTCGTCTGATCAATGTCGCTGTTGTTCTTAAGTTCTACACGGGATGAAACCATCGCCTCCTTCGCGCAACGTTCCGATTTCTGCGAAAAGGGGAGAAAACAGCTAAATTCAAACAAAGAAGTCCCAGAACTACCATAAACGTGGGATATGTTTATATCATTAATCGGCTCTTAAGATGATACCGCTGGCGACAACATCGACGAAGACTACGATCGGCTCGTTGAATATCCTTACGTTAGCGTTGTGAAAGGCGAGAGTCCTAAAGTCACGAAGCGACTCTTGTCTCCACCGACGCTCGAGTTGATACGTCAACGTGGAATCGCACGACCTACTGGAAATTGAAACCTTACTTCCGATCTTGCAAAACGCTGCAGAGAAGAGATAAAAGAAGAACCTCAAAGAGAGACGAGCAGTAGTTATGGTAGAATTTGCAGAAACTGATAAGAGCATTCGCAAGGCCCAGCGAGGCTTCACCAATTATAAGATCAAGATGATTGCACTCCGATGCAATGACGGGACATTTACAGCTTCAGAACACCAATGGAGAAAATTATACACCAGTACTACTCGGATCTTTTCGCTAATCTGTCCTCTTACCTGATTATAAATCAAAAGACTGTCCTTCCACCGGTCTTCCCTTCCAAATCCGACATTCTGTATCGTCGGTGAAGAAAAGAACAACACCCGGTTCAGACAGGAATAGACTAGAACACCTGAAGAACCTACCATCAGTTCTCATCAACACCCTGACTCGGCTCTTCACTCGCTAGCTGTCAGAATGCAAGGTTTCCATTCAATCGAAAACCAGCAAAACCTGTATTGCTGTTCAAGAAGGGAGACCTTCACGACATAGGCAATTAGCGCCTATTCTGCTTGCTGTCCGTTGTCTATAAACACTTTCACTCGAATCATCCTAAACAGGACTGACAAAACACTGGATGAAGGACAGCCAAGCGAACAAGCAGGGTTCCGAAAAGGATTTAGTACCATGGACCACATTCACACGATCACAAGACTAATTGATTGGTGTTCAATTAAGTCTTACGCAAACGATGTCCATAAGGAAAGGATGGGTTTTGAATGCCTCATTCACGCTCAAGGAAACGAAGATTTTAGAATGCTCCAGTTACGTATATCTATGTCATAAAGATCAATATGATGAACAACCTAGCCCCAGAGTTGAGTAGGAGAAACGAGCGGCTTGGGAAACGTTTGAGAGCATCGAAGATGCAGTGAAGAGTATAGAGAACATCCGACTCCGCGCCCACCTTTTCGGCTCGACGATTATCTCTGCCCTAACGTATGCAGGGGAAACTGGTCGCTACGTAAGCAAGCTGAAAGATCACTTGGCGTTATCGAACGCGCAGTCGGATGATCGATGCTAGGAGTATCCCGTATCTCGCAAATGAGAGAGAGTATCCGAAGTTCCGACCCGCGTCAACGACTGAAGATTAGAGACGCCGTTATACACGCCAAAACATCGAATATAAGGTGGCCCGGACATGTGATGCGCTTTAACGACAATTGATAGACGAAAGCCGTTACCAGCTGGGTTCCTTGGGACATCAAGCGCTCTACAGGAAAACCACCGACCCGTTTGTCCGATTTCTTGACGAAATGTATAGAAGAAAATCATGATGCTCAGCGAATCCCTAGAGCGAGGAGGACCCTGTGGGCTACTCTTGCACGCGATTGGGAAAAATGGAAGTGTTGCTGGTACCCGCTCGAGTCACTCGACGATCAACGGGACGACAGGTGATACAGGTGATGCTGTTCAATTACTTACTACAAAACGGTGGAATCTCGTTGCAGTGGGCAATAGCACTTTCGTCGTCAGTATATTCTGTGTATTTTGAAATGGTTTATGGAAGAACGACTGTTCCTGGCCATGTACCTGGTATTGCAAGTAGCAAGAATTGAGCTCATGCGTGTGTATAACGTCTTGTGATGCAAACAGCAGATTGATAACTCTTATTTCGGGTGTTTTTTCTTTACCGCGAGTTCTGGAATGCTTGAGAGATATACTTAAAATCTTCGACTAGCATTAGCCTCCTAGTGTCAACATGTCATGCATAGCTTCATAAGATTTGACTGAAGACAATTCCATATAAATTGTTTGACATAGTAAAAAAAATTAGTCTTCAGATCTTTCACGTTCTTAAACGTCAAGGTCGTAGCTCACTCTTACTTGTTGATGATATATCGCATAAGTGTTATTTGAGCCAACTTGTCGTGTGGTTTGTTAATGGGTTCTTGTACAGCCCGACACACGTGTATCGACCTTGACAGTCTCTTCAGCCGCGTAGGACTCTTCGCCTTTTAGCCAATCCTCTGAGGGTGCTTCAGTTCCCACACTATGAGTAGGCGATGACGAACGATTTAAGCTGCACATCCGTCAGGTGAAACTCACCACATCGGAAGTGTTGCAGACTCGATTATCCTTAGGCTGAAATTTCGAGTAAATTATGCCGTTCGTTTCGAGTTTCCTTAAGACCACGCTCAGATTTTAACATATCTCATACCAGAACTCCTTAACACACCACATGACAAATTGACTCAAACAACAATTACGAGATATTTGAAATGTTAGCGTGGTCCTAAGAAAAGACTAGAAGTGAACGGTGTTATATGACCATTTTGAGTTAATTTATTGTAAACATCACATAAGAACCACTGCAATGTCAAGCAGCTGCTCTTAATCCTCAGATGGGCATGCGTTGGTATGAACATTGAACATCTATTTGGATGATTCAAAGCAGAGACATTGGAGGCACCAAAAAAGCAAAACCTTTCTTGTTAACCTTATAAAGAAACCATCGATTCCTATAAAATAGCCATAAAATGTCCTAGTGTATGAGAAAAGCCACCACAAGCACACTAAATTGAAACCTATAAGTCGGTGGTAGCTTTTTGAAGAGCTTTTCTTTTACATCTCTTCCTGAAATCGAATCGTGTTTCATCTACTAGATGATATATCGAAGGATTCAAAAGAATGGAAAAAAAGCCGATGCTCATAAATGTTCTCAGCTCTTTTCAGTTACTTTCATTATTATTTGAGAAAACATGTCATGTGGTCTGGTAAGGGCTCTTGTACAGCCCGAGATACGTGTTTCGTCCTTACAGACTCATCAGCTGGGCAGAACCCGTCGTCTGTCGATTCTTTATAGTCAGTTTCTCGGGAGCCTTACACTCCTTATATATAGTTGCCGACTACGTACGCTTTTACACTCTATGTTAGGTGAAAAAGATCGACGAGACGACGGGTTTCTCCCAGCTGATGAGTCTGTAAGCACGAAACACGTGTCTCGAGCTGTACAAGAGTCCTTACCAAACCACATGACATGCTGGCTCAAATAATAATGAAAGGATCTATTGAAATTTGAGCGTGGTCTTAACAAAGCATTTGAAGGAAAGGTATGAATGAAAAAATACCAGTCTTTTCAGTTATTCACCAAAATAGAAGAAAGCGTCGCTTCTTGCACTCGCCATGCAAACACTACGACGATGCATCATTCTCGGCAACATGGTGACGGGAAATCGTAATAGGATGATGGATGGGGTGCGTAACGATATGTGAATAAAGCGACAATAACAGGTGTACCACCCAAGTACACGTCAAACTCAGGAACTCTTGCGGTTTGAACAGATTTATTTTCAATGTAACTTCGTTCTATGAAAAAAAAATCCGTGTGGACCACAAACATCATCAAAGCGAATTGGATCGAAGGTAATGTGGCAAAACGTAGTAAATAGAGCAATGCGAATATTGGCATTGAGACCGTTTACTTCACACTTCTTCCAAATAGCAGGCACTGTCAGCGGAAACTAAACTGACCTGTAATGTATTTAACATAATCATATTTTATCTAGTCATATTTATTATGACATTCTACCATCAGAAATTGATGAATCACATGGTCGTTGAATAGTCATAGTAAAGCAGCAGATTGCTTTAGAGCATGCAATGTGATCAATTTAGAATTATTTTTTCTTCAGTAAGTAGCTCAAAAATCGACGATTGAATGAAAATATGAAAACTTCTCATCGCTTTGATTTCAGAAAATGCTTCTATCACTTTCCTACTACCGGTCACGAAAAAACTCATAGGAGAGTGGCCTAGATGAAAGCAACAAACAAATCAGAATAATTAGTATGAGTTTCACTGAGTGCACTTTCATGCCTTGACTACAATATTTTCGTCCGCTCATCAAAAAATCAATCTGACGAGAATTTTTGATCCTTTTCTGGAGACGTACATCTCAGATGCCGGTGATTGTTCGAACGACTACGAAGCTTAATGAGCCCCTCATGCAAGTCTGATCAAAGTTTCGTGGAAAAATTGCATCGGTAAATAATAGGACAACGCTAATAGGACATCTCTAATGATAGTTGTAGTAAATCAACGTCAATCATTTAAAATCCCGCATTTTAAACGAGAAACCACATTGTTCCCGAAAGAAAACATATTCCTAGCTGTTTTGAACTTTTTTTTTTATAAAATTTTGCGCTTTTGTAATCAACCAGAAGCTTGAGAAATCGTTCATATTGAGCCAAACTAGCAAAAAGAGATAACGACTTGCTTTTGAAGTGTGCTGTTTCACCTGCATAGCTGATTAACCCAAAAAATCTTTAGTTTTTAGCAAGAACTGTGTGGAATGTAGTCACGTTCTCCTTAATGTGCTCGCATCTCCATGCTTACATATTTAAGAGGAACATGAGACATCAAGAGAGCTGACTAAGGGTGAGTCAGTTTAATGCCACGTCAGATGTCTTCTTTTCAACTTCCACTTCGTTTTCTCATCTGGATACACTGCCAGTTTCATGCCCAGTAGCATTTTTTGCCTCACAACAAGATGTGAAGACTAGATGCAGTAATCAATTTCTTGCAACCAACTGTGACACGAATCCTTCATTCTTCACATTGGTGGATTTTTGGTGCCGTATAATTTTCCCCCTGCATCTGAATACTGCAGTGAAATCCTGCAGAAGTTCTTGCATTAGCTCATAGTCTTTATTTCCGTTAACAAATTATATCTTGATAAAAAATACTCAATCAAAGAGATTAATGTGGACATCAAAGTATGACGGCTCATTTTCCGATTCATCAAAGTTTACTGTCGGAAATTTTTTTACACCGAAACTTGTGATTCATTTTCATCATTGATATTTTCGTTCACAAATTTTTTCATAAAAATAAGTGAGCAGCATTGCCTTTTCCCTGGTGCGACGTTTTATTTTTTGAGTAAACCGAATTTTCAAGTCGTAGCATGTGAAATTAGAAGGATGGAACCAAACTGAACCAGTGACACCCAATGAATGGCACAATCACTGTATTCTTTCTCATTGGAGCCAGCCCACCTTGTTCCTAATCTCTAATTGACAGGCACTTCATCTCATTAACCGATATCCGTCTCCTTCGGAATAACACAATCTGTCTTTTTGCCTCTGAAGGATTTTGCCTTGATTCAAAGAAATTGAAAACTCTTCCTACCTTTGAAAAAGTTAAAGTGCTGCCTTGTTATTGTCACACACACACACACACACACACACAAGGTTAAGTGCTGATTCCTACTGTTATATAAACGATGTGATGTAGAAAATTTAAAATCTAATTTCAGGTGAATTTGCATAGCTCAACTTTTTAGGATTCAAAAATGAGCATGGCAAGACTTTCGAGTGGTCTCTTGAAGACTCTCTACTAGCCACAATCTCAACAGTGTTGGGATGTGGAGTGATGCCTGCTGGACATTGTACCAGACTGTGAAGTGTTACTTCGCTATAAATCTCCCTAGCCTTAGGAAGAACCTTATAAATTTTGATTAGAATGCTTATCACACATTTTGCCACTACTCAAAAAGAGCGCAATCTGAAGGTTTTAATGAAAGGTTACCAATCTCAGAATGAGAGACCAAGAACAGCCTTAAACTTTTTTTCTTAAAATTAATACTATGACTTCAATGACATCCCAGAGAAAGCTACGTAACCTCGTTGCAGCAAGCAGGAGAAATTTTACCGTCAGCGGGTTTTCTTTGCCTGTTGCAATGGTACACACAGGAGGGACTGAAGACGCTGCTCGAGTTCCGGGTATTGCAGGTAACAAAGGGGAAGCTCAGGCATTTGTACAACGCGTTGTCATGCAAACAGTAAGCTATACAATCACAGGTTTTAAGTGAATTGTTTTCTGAACTCTCTGAAATGCGCAGGTGAAAATCACTTTATGACAGTACACCACCTCCTAGTGTTAACATGACCGGTAGAGCTTCAAATCGTGATTTGGCCGAAAGAAATTTTCAAGAGATTCATCAGAACAATGAAGAAAATTGCTCTTCAGGTCATTGATGTTCTGGAGAGCCAAGCGCGTAGTGCACTCCTACCTGATGCCGCGATTTCGGCCATTTTGGATCAACTCAATGTTGACATCACTTACGAACCATTGAAATGCCAGGCAGTTGCTCTTAGCCTGATGGAAACGGGTGAGTCTCTAATAATTAAAATCCATTCAAAATTTTCAAAGAGAAGTATTATAATAGGCACAATAAGCGGGTCTAATATCGGGCAAAAACAGAGATGTTCCTACGAAAAGGACCAGAAAAAGTCCTAGCATAGTCTGGGAGGATGTTCTGAACCTTTCAAGAGGTCTGATATGGTATCACGCAAGTTTCGGCATTCATACACGCCTCATCAGTATCACATGTCCTGCGGCTCACCTCTGGTACTATTGGGTATAGACGTCAAAGATGTGACAATGTCGTATCATATCTAACAGTGGCTGTCGGATCAACTAGGTTTATAAAGCGAAATCGCATACCCGACAAACAACTTTGAAAGGTTGGTGGCTGATAGCTAAGATAGAGATGTTGGAGAATGAATGGTCGGGAAATGGGCTTCGGTGGTTTAGTAGTAGCACGCGTCTCCGGATAGGATCAAACGCGGGTTCGATTCCCTCCTGAGGCTAAGTTTTTGCTCACCACTTAATTCGCTTAATTTTTAGTTCAAACTGTTTCTTAGTCGATGGCTCATAATCGATTTGCGATCGCTTCCAGCCAAATCACGATTTGAAGCTTTACGGTTCATGCTAACCCTAGGAGGCCAAGGGATTGTCAGAAAGTAATTCTCACTTACGTGTTTCCAAAAATTGCAAAAAATAAATCACTCAAAACCTGTGATTGTATAGCTTACTGTTTGCATGACAAGGCGTTGTACAAATGCCTGAGCTCCCCCTTTGTTACCTGCAATACCCGAAACTCGAGCAGCGTCTTCAGTCCCTCCTGTGTGTACCATTGCAACAGGCAAAGAAAACCCGCTGACGGTAAAATTTCTCCTGCTTGCTGCAACGAGGTTACGTAGCTTTCTCTGGGATGTCATTATCAGGTTCGCTGTATAGATCAAGTAGATTATTGGAATTCTTAAGATTTGATCCACTGACTGATTGAAAACTCAGGGGACAAAGCCTTGGTCAATCTTCCAATGAGATATAAAATCTTATTTTTGTTCTTCCAGTGCAATAAGAAGCCTTTTTTTTCAAAATGAGATTCATTATTCAAATTCTTTATTTGCTATCGAACGACTATTTGAACATTGAAATTAGCCCGGAAATATTTTTTGACAAGAAGTCGAAACGGAGAACGCAAAAAGGAAAAATCCAAAAATTTTCCTTGATGACGTAATTTTGCAAGCATAAAAACGCAAATCATTTCATTTCTATATTTCCGAGCAAATTACAGCCGAATTCCAATTTTCTCAATGGTTCACCTGACCTGACATGTTGTGATAACGGATATCTTCATCGAAATCCATACGAATGTATTGCAATCACACTATCCGTTAATGATAGCACGTATGTGATGGCACGATATGTGCAGTACGACCTGTGAGATACGTCCACTTTCTACTACTACAACACATTCGCGACGGCCGTAGTTTTCCTGGTCTATTTTGACACTATATTTATTTCCTGGGCTGCTGGATACTTACTCTTCAATAGAAACCTATAGAGATTACACATCCACCACAGTCTCTTGCAATTTCGAAGTTGCAACCTACTTTTGTCATTCAATTCGGTTGCCTCCGTGTAGGGAGAATTATTGTTTTTTCCTATCAAAAGCAGCAATTAACAGCTGTCGTAGCGATTGAGAGAAATTTGAAAAAACCATTCGCTTGCTGACTGTGGTTGTCATTGGTCGTGAGTATGTTGAGATAACCCAACAATGCATATCGGAAAAGTAAAAAGTAGTATTTTGCCATAAGTACGAGCTCTTCAGAAGGAAACTTCTAAGAATTTCTGTCAAAAAATGGAAATTGTAATGGAGCACCATTTCTTTATGACTTTAACAACATGCATTCACAAGCATTGGATACGCGTTATTCATGTCGTTCGTATTCCAACAACTAAACAGTGCAAAGTCAACAAAGTGCTTATTACTTTTGCGTCAAATGGCATTATGCGTTTTACTTACAATGTTTTTCTGTTTCACCTGCTTCACTTTCACCTACAAATAAATGGTGATACAGTGAAATTGATTTGTAAATCTTAAGGACATGTTGCCTAGCTGATGCAAGTGATCTACTCGCATCGACAATGTATTCATTCCCGCATATCTTAGGTGATATCAAACATGTTGTGCACAAACTCATATAGTCCCACTCGCTTTCGTTACAGCAGATTATACAAATTTTGAGTTGCACAGACGATTGTAGAGGTGGTTGCTGGCTAGACAACGGCGTAGGGTCATAGGTGGGAACTCGATGACTGTCACCAAAGTTTCGAGATCACTTTTGGACACTTGTTTATTGGTAGCGTAGCAAACTTTGTTTGATGTTAAGGGTACTTGAAAGCGATTAAACCTTTTTGGGGAGCGCATTATGGTGAGCGGTACACAGGCCTTTTCGTATTTTCCTCGTCGAGCACAGTTTTTTCACCAGACTTTTAGTAATCATTCTATAGCTGAAAATTCTAGAGGTCCTAATACTATGAATATTGTGCTTAATTTTCAAGATTACTTTACCAGTGGACTGTAGAAATGAGCAAAAAGTTACGTTTTTTTGAGTCTATATTGTATTTGGCGCTAGTGCTTGCTTGGCTTTTTCACCAGGCAAAGTTTTTTTACTAGAGTTCTCGTCGCCTTTCGATAGTTTGAGATGCAGAAACTCCAAATGTAAACATGATTTTTTTAACAAAGTTCCGCTGTTTTGACAACGAAAAGAACTTACATTTCACTTTTCTTTCATTTCGAGTGTTTTCTTAAGACCACAGCTCAAATTTCAATATGCCTGATAATCATTATTTGAGCCACGCATGTCAGTGGTCTGTCAATGTGGGCTGACTTATAGAGCCCGATACACGTGTTTCGATCTTGCGATCTTGTCAGTCGGGCAGTTGCCCTTTCTCGTCTTTTGCTAATCTCTGTGGGTGCTCCAGTCCCCACAATAAGAGTTAGCGACGACGTACGTTTTACACTCTATGCCCAGTGAAGAACTCACCAAACACAGAGTGTTGTACACTCGAATGCTCGTGGCTAGTACATTTAATATAACTGACATGCGTGGCTCAATAATGATTATCAGGCATATTGAGATTTGAGCTGTGTTCTTAAGAAAACACTCGAAATGAAAGATAAGTTATATTAAATATACTAGCCACGAGCATTCGAGTGTACAACACTCTGTGTTTGGTGAGTTCTTCACTGGACATATAGTGTAAAACGTACGTCGTCGCTAACTCTTATTGTGGGGACTGGAGCACCCACAGAGATTAGCAAAAGACGAGAAAGGGCAACTGCCCGACTGACAAGATCGCAAGATCGAAACACGTGTATCGGGCTCTATAAGTCAGCCCTCACTGACAGACCACTGACATGCGTGACTCAAGTAATGATTATCAGGCATATTTCACTTTTCTTCTACGGATCAAGTACATTTACGTGTTGCACTGGGTTTATGGTCTCTCATAGGGCACAGGGCTTTGATAGTCTTACAAATAACCATTCTTCAGCTGAAAAACTTACAATTCAATACTGTGCTTGATTTTTGTGAAGCCTTTCCAGGCGCGCTTAGCAACAAAGAGAAAGTCGCGATCGAAGAGAAATCGCGATTGGCCTCCGGTAAGTGTAATGTGTTTTGCACTAGTGTTTATTTGGCTTTCCGGCCAAAGAGAGTGCTTGTACTAGATTTTCAATAAATTTTCTGTAGTTCAATAAATGATAGTTCCGCACTTGACTTGGTTTCTACAAAGACTTTTTCATTGAGCTGTAGCAATGGTGAAAAAAAGACGTGTTACCTTCGGCGTTAATTATTTGCAAGGTCGGCGCCTTTGCTTGGCTTTTTGTAAATAATTTAATAACATTCAAGCGATAGTTTACCAAGGTCTTAGAGCGCTGTGAGAGCGAAAAAATGTTATGCTTTGCACTTGAAGTAATTAGCCATTAGCTTGAAATTTAAAGCGTGCTTTTGATAAATAGAATGATAGTAAAAAACCAATAATTGGAAAAGAATAAAACAAAGCCTGTCTACAAGTACGTAAAACTCAAACAATTTTTCAAAACGGAGAAATTTTCTAGAACAATAATCGAAATTGCTCGTTGTTTCAGGACGTCAGTTGAAATCAATAAACGCTGTGCCATTAAAGACAACGCTATTTTCGAAGTTTATTCAGATTTTTTTGCTCCAGGAAAACACTCAGATTCATTTTTCAATGTGATACAAAGCGAAAGCCTGTAAAAGTCCACATTCTTCTAGCCCATATATCTTTTATGTGCGAAGAAAGCTTTGATAGTTAAATGTAGTTTTCTTTTCGCCGTTTTTTTTCGGAACAAAAATTTGAATTTGGACGTATCAGTTTTATTATATCAAACGGTTACCAAACTTTGAATGGAAAGCTGTCCACAGATCCTAGCGAATGGTACAAAGAAAACCAAGTGTGAATCAGGATTTTCTCTCCGGTGTTGCAGCGCACTGAAATAACTTTTATTGTAAGCTATTAGAGTCATCACAATTGCCGGATTTAAGCTATCGAGTGATTACATAAAGTTTGGGTAAAAAGCCTTCCCCACAGAAAAAGGCTTGGTTCCGAAATGGTTTCTTCCTTCGTTATCAGTGATCTGACATCGCATAAACTCTGCAACATTATTTTGGCGAACAATCCATTTTTTTTCTTTTTTCAATCACTATGATAAGTCAATATGACTATGATGAGTACGGTGGTCATAATAAAGAACTCGAAATGAAGGTATAATTTGATAAAAATAACAACGAGCAATCGAGTGCGCAAACACTTTGTGTTAGCTGAATATTTCACTTGACATAGAGTGTAAAACGTTCGTCTTCGATGACTCTGTGTAAGGGAGCAGAGCTCCCGAGAGAACTGACTATGAAATTATCGAAAGATGTAGATTTCGTATGATAAAGCTTGATTTTATTTTTGTAGAAATCACAATCTTCTCACTGGCTTATTCTGTTGCTGCAAATGTTTTGGAAAGTTCATCTGAGAAATATGAAGCGGTGTTCATTTATATCGGTTATGGTTTAATTCATTCATCGCCGCAAACTCCTTAAGTGTTCCAAAAATTTCCTCCTACTGAAATGAATAAGAAAAGTGCGTTCAGGTCGTTTTCGATATTTTCGAAACTCGATGGCAGCAGCGTCTGTTCTTCAGTTTCTATAGATATGTACACCATGAGATCGATTGGTCTTCGAGTTATGAATATTTCTGTAAAAGCGACTCGATCTTCAATGCATTAAAATTTATTTTGGAGAACGTTTAGTTTACTGAGCGAGTAAAACCTAATATATTCGATTTAATCAATACCGTAATTGACATTTTTAAAGCATCGTCAGCGTTATAGAATCATCGGCTTCGTTATAGGTCTTTTTAATCAGCCTCGAATAGAGCTGAATAAGCGATTCCGTGTTGTAGCAGTTCCGCGTTTTAGGAATTCGGCGTTGTTTTGGCCGAATTGCTGAGCGATAAACAGTTTCATTACAGCGTGTTTTCCGTACTTCAAACACAGCGCTGTGGGAATCGCCAAATCTCCTTACAAAACTCTTGCATCGAAGATCATATGAACATGACTATTTAACCTTTTGAAAGGCTTGAAACATTCTCTCAGGCTATACTAAAACTTCAAGCGAGGTATCGCAATAATCGATCGGAAGTTATAGTTACACATGCTTCTGTAACAATCATAAGCATAGATATTCTTTACCGAAAACCTTGCCCAGGAAGAGTGTTTGCTTTTGTCAATGGGTATTTGCGTTCACAAATTTTCTTCCAAAAATGCAGCTGTAATTTAGCATTTTATTGACTGCAGACATTTCATCGTTGAATTGTCGTGATTTTATGCCACAGCACTAGGAATGAGAAGGCGGGAATTAGAATCAAGCCACCCATTTGAGGAATTGGTGCATTAGCTAAAATTTCTGTGTAAGTGGTCTCTTTCACGCAAGCCAATGTCATTTAACATCTGGCATGCATTTCACTTCATTGCGCCATTCTTTTGTGTTGAAATAGAATAATCAGTCATAAAACGTGACCCGGATGAACCCCGAAATAAGCAAGTTAATATCCTCTGGAGCTCTTGAAAAGTAAAAGAGCTGCCACGAAATTGTCTTTTATCTAGTAGAGCAGAGGGTAAATTCGTTATTGTCCTATGAAGAATCTAATGCAATCGATAGAAAATACGTCCTTGGTGAATTTGCAATATTCCTAGATATTAAAAGTTCAAAAATAAACCTTTTCACAAGCATGATGAAACGTGCGACGAATAGCTCTATTATTTCGGTGGTAGCCACAATCTCGACAGTGTTTGGATGTGGAGTGACGCCTGCAGGTCAAGGTAACGAACAGACGATTGCTATGGTACCACAAAAATTTTCAATGCTTAAGAGATAAAATTGATTATATCAAATGCTTCATTAGTGCTAAGAAAACATTGTGATCTGAGCATTTTGTGAGAATGATATTGATTTTGGATAAGAGATGAAGTGATCTCGAAATAATCAAAATCATGATTTGTTTTTGAATATTTGCTATAAAACGACGATCTTTCGCTGCAGTGAGCACTACGAACTTCACCGTCACTGGTTTCACTCTGCCAGTTGCCATGGTTTATTCTGAAGCAATTGATGTCCGAGCTCAGGTCCCTGGTATTGCAGCTAATGCTGCAGGAGCAACGGGATTTGTACGGCGCCTTGTAATGCAAACTGTAAGTTTAAACCTTCTAGATTTCAAGTTTTATCTCGCACAAATTCTAGAAAACGTAGAAATCAGATCGAAGTTTCTGAGCAATCGTCGCTTCCTACTGCTTACACAATTTTCATGGGCTCTCATGATGCTCTTGAAAAGCAATTTCGAATAAATTCTTCAAATCAAAAAGAAAGTTTCTTCAGGTCATTGACGTTCTCGAAAGCCAAGCTCGTAGTGCCCTTCTACCCGATGCTATCATATCGAGCATATTGAGTCAACTTGAAGTCAACGTCGCATACGTACCCATGAATTGCCAGAAAGTTGTCTTTAATTTGATGGATAATCGTGAGTATCCTATTAGGAGCATCCGTTTGAATGATTCCAAGTAGAATTATGGAAAGCACTGAAGGAAAGCCGAAAGGGGTTCGCTAACGTCCGAAAAAAAGCAAGCGCTTCGTTGAAAATGCGCCGAAACGTGTCTTAGAATAGAGAGAACGGTTATTATAATGTCATCAAAAGAAGAATATTTGAAACTATTTATTTTCAACAAGTTTTTCGAAAACAGATGCTGCAGTTTTCAATGTTTTAGCTGAAGGTTTGAAAAGTTCTGTGAGGAAGAAAATTAGTGCTCAAAGTTTTCTATTGTATTGGAAGAAAGTGTCTTGCTAAGATTCACGCTGCCTTGCAGAGGAGGAGATGATCAATAAATGCATTATCGTCGACAACACAGTAACGGGAATTTGCCCTCGAAAGGACAAGCACCAGAAGATGATGTGTAACCAAGTGATGCTCGGAGCTGTTTCCGAAACACATTTGAGAATTTCAGGAACTCTCTCGGTAAAATTTTTATTTTCTCTCACTCAAACTCTGAAAAGAAAGATTCTGTGTAGACCAGAACATCATCATGGCAAATTGGTCGAGGACAATGTGGCAAAGTGTAGTGAACAGAGCGATTCGAATGCTGGCATTGGGTCCATTTAGATCAAACTTCTTCTCAGCATCGGCCACTGTTGGCGGAAGCCGAATTTGATGTGCAGTGTGTTTTGAGACGAAAATTCTCATTTAATCGATGCTTATTGTTGTATTACACCAGAAATAAAGCGGCAAATAACATAAGTTTGGATAGTCAGATTAACGCAGTAAGCACATTAACGTATATAATGTGACGTTTTCAGACTTAATGACTCTTCAAAACTACTCAAACCCACAAATAAGAAGTGCTGAGCGAAGTCCAAAGCTTTAGATAGCTGCTCATACACGCACGAAAAGTGGCTATATCGGCGTTGACCTTATATCGTTGAGCATGGATCATTTTCGACTTATGTATTCCGACATTCAAATCTTGAGTGCCATGAAGCTGTAGAGAACAGAGTTTCTCTTGTGAGTCGAAATCCCATATCCACTATGAAGATCGGTAAACAAAAATAAAATTGCAGGAAGATTAAATCATTTACATTGCCGACTATCCTATTTAGCACCAACCATGTTAGTGAAGAACTTTCAAATTACGGATGAGAACCTCATTGTCTGAGGCATTCTAAAATTTTCCATCTAAACGCTTCAAATCTCGAGTGTGCTAGCGGCGCTTGCTACAGAATGATGAGACTTTTCAAACTACGCAATTATGTAGTTGCGGCTAAGCCGGTTAGCTTATGAGGGTATTTCTTTTCCAGGTGGTTTGTTCAGCAAATAGAACGACTTTCTTAAACTTCTTTTATGCAGTCGGTAGCTTAAAGAAAACAGTTATGTAGCGGGCGCCGACTACGTAAAGTGTCACATTTGATATAATCACTTTGAAGGTGGATAGAACTCGTTTTAGAATACCTCATTTCGTGAACATAGTTTATTGCACATTGGAACTGACTTCCCTTTGAACTCTGCTATATCAATCAATGAGAGCTTTATTTGTGATTCAGTCAGACTTCCATTACAAAATAGGGACAAATTTTTATTGCAAGTTTTATGGAATTCCTAGGATCGTTCATTGCTGCTCGTTTTCAGGCGAAGCATACATCTCTGAAAATTTCATGAAGATTGAGATTTTTGGAAGACCGTGTAATAAGAAAAACTTTCAACTAGTGGTGAAAAGCTGTTTTCTTATGATAATGAAGGTGATCACTTCTACTATAAATTTCTAAAGTAATTCAAAAACAAGCTAACTGATAGACTCTTGTCAAGTGAGATAGAGCCATTGTGGGGATACTAATTGAGATAAATAGCCTGCTAATAAAAAAGAAAGCTACTTTAGAATGAATATAACCTCTTAATTTTGGTCTCAGTGTATTTGGAGATTTTTTCAAGACGTCTCAAGGCAAATTCTGTTGCACGTTCCATAAATACAATACGCCAGCTGGTGTCATTCGGGATTTCAGCAGCTTGATCGATCAGGAGATGTTGAAAAATATGAGTGACCGCTCATTTACACGCCAACGGTTGGGCGACTAGATAATAGAAGGCCTCATTCGTTGCTTCCTAGTTCATCGTTAGAAATGAGACTTGATCAGCCACCCGCTTCTAATGAATGTCGCTTTCACTACCTGATTTCGCTTCACCGTCCTCTCTACAGCTGTGTTGCAAAGCTATATGGTAGAAGCAGAGAACATAGCTGAGTAAATCAAGCGCATTAGCTAGTCACGTCAATCATGTCGCCTTCGACCGGAAAAAACTCCACGCAGATCGCGTGCTCATGTTTAGCGAAGACGTTAATGACGAAGAAGAGTTTAAGGCGGAAAACTATGCCATTGCTGAGGCTAGAACTCTGAAGCTTGCGACTTCGACGTTTACAAGGATGCTCGGCTAGTACCCGGACAGTGGAGAGATGGCTAAGGAATGTGGGGTCGCTTCATACCCACCGTTCAACGAGCTGCGAGCAGACGACGTTTTGTGCTACTTCAAGAAACCAGTCGACTCTATGAACTGTTTATGCATGATGTTTGGAAGTTAATTGTGGAGCAGACAAATAGGCCTACAGCAAAACGAAAAGTGGCGAAATACGACGACCGATGAGACGAAGAAAATCATTGGCTTGCGCCTTCAGCTAGGTGCAATGTCATTATCCACTTTGAATGACTATAAGAGCATTGCATCCAGCTAACGGTGAGATGTGTGGTACAGAGGGCAAGTTGATGTGGCATTTCCGCTGTTAGTTCTCGTCAACATAATTTGTAAGGCTTGTGTCCACTGGGATAAACTATGTGCGTCGAAGGATTGATGGTCCAACTTGAAGCATCCAAGCTCTTCCTGTACACTTCCTGCAAAGAGGACAGATATGGATTGAAATTTCCAAAGTCTTCAGCAAACGAGAGCCTACCTGAGAGACGATATTTTACGCATACACGGCCACATTTCCGATACCAAGCGGGCGTGTCGCAGACGATCTCGTGTTGACGCTAATGAGCATCCTGCTGATGAATAAAGATCCTTTTTTAAACTATTATACTGCTGTTTCCCTAGCTGAGACTCTATGCAAAGGAAGAGTTGTCTGATCGAGACCTGCAAGAAGAGTGACAAAAGTTTCTCAGAAACCCATGCAGGCAAATCTGCACAGAGTCGAGAGGAAAAACATGTAGAATCATAGTAGCGTAATGGCGCTGTTGTGGATGTGTAGGAGAGTAGTGCGAATGACGTCGAGAGCGAACGCTACGCTAACAACCCTAAAACGCGAGTTCCAAATGTTGTAGAGAGTTAGAACAAAGGCAAACGGTCGGTGAACTTGACCGACCAGATGGCTGCCTACTCTTCTTTTCTGAGAAACGTGTAAATAGGACGTGCATTTTGCTGCTTCTTTGCTTCGTAGTATGTATTAAAATGGTGCTAAAAGCTTTTTTGTTTATGCACTGTTAAAATCGCTTAATGAATTGTTAGATAAATGCAGTGTAGTACACGTTATTCTTATACACATCTCTCGCTTTATGTTTCATTGCTAATGACGTATTACTTGCTGTTTATTTACATCTATTTTAGACTATGGAAGAGATGTCAGACAAGAAGCAATTTCGAGGAATTCTATTATTGGAATTCAAAATACGTTGTAGTACGTTGCAATAACAGAGAGACAATATCGTCTTCTTTTGAAGTGTGTTATTTCAGCTTCAGAACTGATTATTTGATAATATATAGTAATTTTTGATGCCTAATAATCAAAATAGATCGAGAGTAATCGATGAAGTGGTATTGTATGCACTGAGCAGCACCATTTTCGGCAAACCATTCGTGGTTTCTGACATTCATACAATAAGATGACTTATAAGATTCATGGAATACGGCATATGAAAGTTGGAAGATTTATGCCGTAATATTTCGTTTTCTTGGTTCTCAATGACGTCGATCTTGATTTTATTTTCTCGAATGAAGGCAGTGTCATCTTGGCTGAGATTTGACCTTTGAATGGATCTCGATATGTTATTGTGAGTAAACAACGATAAGGATAGCTTTTTGCCCTGTTGGTCCCATGCGTCCAACCGAACCTTTCTTGCCCAATGTTCTTGGACTGTGTCATTGCCGAAATGTGTTCAGGCTTAACTTGACCTTCTCGATTGCCCGTAGGGCAAGCTCTTGCGCCAGTCTCTCGTCAACGAAGGACAACTCGGCACCCGAGTATAGCAATACATGGACGCGTTTTAAGTCTCCCGTTCGTGGGTTTACCACCGTCATCTGTCCAAGTGGGAGTATTGCCGAACTTGGTCTTTGTGGCACATTCTCTGGTTCCTTCTGGTTTCCGACTTGGTTCATTTTCGTCGCGGAAGTTGAATCCTTTTGCTGACTTTTGCCCTTTTTACTGGTCTTCTTGCTGTTTTTTGGGTCTTCCCTTATTGGGTTGACTGGCTTGGTTTGGTGAGGTCCATGGGTTGGTTGGGTTCCCTGCAGACAACACGAGGTATGATGCGGTACCCATAGTTGAAACACATTTGCCCATTACACTGGACCGTGCTGTGTCTCGCTGATGCGCAGAGAAGCATAATTTGTTATCTTTAAGATATTTGCGTCTTTTACGCGCTGTTTGGTATTGGTCACAGAGGATAGATTTATGGCCTCCTTTGCATTACATACACGAAGCCATGTGCTTGCCCTGTTGCTTTGAGTCCACGATCGATCCCGTTGTTCGATGACGAGCGCAAGATTGATTTATCGTCATATATCGTGGAATGTATTCTTCGTTGAACATAGTTAGAGCTTGCAAAAGAGACTGCATGGTCAAAGATGCTTCTGCGGCTCTGGTTTTGTCAAGACTTTTGTTTGGGTTCTTGGAGGGGGGGGGGAGGAACTTAGCTAAAAGCTTAGTGCACAAATAGCAGGTATTTATGTCCTCCCCCTTTTGATTTAGTTGAGCAATTGTTGCTTGTAGATTATCGAAGAATCGTATTTGATCTTGTATGGCCGGCGAGCGCAAGGAAGTGTTATCAAACTTCGAGTGGTTGCAAAATTAGGTCGTCAAAATTGGCGTATCTGTTATTGAGGAAATCGACAGCCTTTGGTAATTGTCCTCTGCTGTTTGAAACTTTTCAACAACTTCCCGGGGTTCGCCTCTGAGGAAACTGCGCGAGTAATTGAATTTATAGAGATTTGGAATGTCCCTTAAGTGGACTGTCTCTCGAAAGAGTCCCCAAAAATTGTCCCATTTCCAGATATCACCACAAACTGGGGGTGATATTGTGGGGAGCTCATAACTTCTAATTGTAGCGGTGTTCGCGCTCTCAGATGAGAACTTGTCCTAATTCATAAAGTGCTTAACTTGCCGTTCTAGGATAGAGGTATAATCCTGAGATTCGGCCAGAACGTCAGTAGCCGAACTTATCAAATCACTATATTCCTGCTGAAGGCTTGCTGGGTCGAGTTGCGACTCGTCCAATCTGTAGCTGAAAACTTCCGGCTTCAGTCGGACTCTTTCTGCCGCTTTTTCGATTGTGGGTGATGGCATAGTGTACAGTGGCATTGGTTCATCACCACCTTTCAGTCGATGGATTTCGGCTGCTTGCTGCAATGCAGGGCTTAATGTGGGGCTGGGTCACTGACGAGGAGGCCGAAACTTCTGAAACACCGGTGTATGTCCCTGGCGTACCAATCTCGTTAAGGCTAAAAAACATTCTTTTTTTGGAATTTTTTTAAAAAGAAGATGTTGACCGAACTAGACTGGGAGTATATGAATCTGCCTGCCGTACAGTCCTGACTGGTATCCGTCTATCATCTCTTTCGATGGCTGGGCCTTCCCAAGAAAGAAGAAGTTCCGACGAAGCGTTAGTTTGCGTTGAAGATTGGCAACTTTACTTGAATCCAAGGATGACTATAGGAAAACTCTTTCGAGTCACTTTATTTCGCAGGCATAGGTTATTGTGTGGAACGGGAACCAGTCTTTGTTTCTGCTGAGGGTATATTATGCGCAATATTTTGAATTCTCTTACCACTTCACTGTGCTCGATTTGAGTCCTAAACGAGCAAATATCGCAATCGGTGGGCAGTGTATAATTGTCTTGAACGCAGTTGTCCGAGATGTTTACACCTACGTGACGACTAGGCCTTTCCGGTAAGATTTTTTGAAGAAATGGCCCTTTCAACCTAACATATTCATAGCAGTTTTTGACTTTTCGTAGTTTGTGCGTAAAAATGCGCCTATATTCTGACCTTATGGATTTTATTTGGAGGATTATATAGTATTTATCCGAAGGATGCCTTGTCAGAGTTCACACTGATCATTTTGTGGAGAGCTTCTTCTAAAGAAAGCAATTTATCCACCTAAGTCTTTCTGACTATCCACTGATATTGTAGATCTTCTACTCAAAGTATATAATAATCAACAATTCATACAACTATCATCGGTCAATAACAAATTATTATTAGGTGTAAAAATGTGACGCCACCGAGCAATTATTTTGTGCTGTAGTGATAGTAAAAATGAAAAAAAAATTCCGTTTTCTTTGCTCAAAAGCATATGTAAAAGTACGTTGCTCAAAAAGACTATTTATTTATGTGTTTTATGAGCGAGGTAGTCTATATGACAATTTTTTATAAGACTGCGCAAATGACGACTTTTTTAGTCGAGAGGCGTCATATACGGAAAATTTATCTTACAGATATATCAAACTAAGTGATTAAAATTGTTTAATATCAAAACCGATTAATTGCAAATTTTCTTGCGAACAATTTGGTATACAACTTGCCGATACTTGCTTCAGATGCAAGTGTCTTGGGAACAAATTCGCTTGCTACTCATGCACGATTCCCTCATAGGAGATGAATGCTGAACAAGCGACGCACAGCATTAGTGGAGCTTGAAGCGAGATCCATTTTATAGCAAGTGCAGGCAAGTTGTATATTAAAATGCTCGCAAGAAAATGTGCAATTGAACAATATCAAAATGTGCATTATTGTTGCAAAATTCGAATTAAAAATCCGAATATAGGCAGTACCGTAGAAGTCGGTTGGTTTTTTGCACTCGGGCTTGCTCCATTGAATACCGCTCATCGTCTTCAAAGTGTGAGCAGTATTCTGAGCGACATCACCTTCTTTAACTACTCACATATTATCTCTTCGTCGATTTCGTCTTCGTTTGATTAAGCTTAAGGTATGTCTTTCTTCGGAGCTCGGGCAGGTCAAACTGACTCTCGATTTTCTCAGTCGACCGCACTCGAGGAAGGCATCTGTGAGGACGGTGTTTGGCGGACAGCAACAATGAGCACATGAAAAATAAGCAGTACATGCGGATATTACCAAGAACGCTTGTAAATTTTCCCACAGAGTTCTTTCGTAACGCAAAAGTATCCGGTCCCACTTCGCATGATATAAAAAAATTCTAAAATTAAATCCTTACTTACCCTACCTCTTGCAAAAAATCAACCCACATAAACAAAACAAAGTAGTCAACAACTGTAACACAACTGCAACTGAACAAAAAAATCCTAACCTACCATTATTACCATAATATCGAACACCTTGCTGACTAAAATTCTTATGAATCATATAACTTACCTGAAGAATTAAACATCTTTTGAAAAGCGCATGTCTTAAACAAATACAAAAAGAATGCAAAGTGTATCCCCAAACCTAAAGTAAACATTATAAACCCCATCTGAGATAAAGTTCTTGATTCTACAATTTTTTTTATATCTTCTTCACACAAAGCCGATAACCAACTCTAATTATCAAAAACTCCAAAGCAATTGAAACATAAATAAAACGATACCACCTAAAAAATAGACATTAACAATGTAAAAAAAAGTTATATACTTTAAGCGAATGCACCCAAAAACCTTAAAAAATAATTAACAAAATTTATAAAAAACAACAATAAACTTACTAAATACAACAATAAAAACAAATTCAACTCATAATAGAACACCTCCAACCCTACATTTATTGAACAGACTTTTACTAAACTTAATAAACACATTAACATACGTAGAAAAACAACAAATAACAAAAAAATAAGGATAAAAATCAACAAACCTAGACAAACTCGGGAATTAAACCGAAATTACAAAAATACCTCTCAAAAACAATTACATACAAAGTAGAAAATCACACATAATTAAAAAAAGCTTATAACAGGGGCCACTCTTAATATAGAAAAACAAAAAAAAAACTCTTAATAGGGTCATTATTGATATAACTTAGTATACAAAACAAAATCGAAAAAATTATCCATTACTCCAAAAGACCTTGAACTATCTCATTGCAATTGAACCATTCTAAATAAACTACCGATCTCCAATAACTCAATAATATTTTTAACAACCCAAATGCTATATTTTTATAAACTATATATTGCAAGTTTGCTAAGTGTTGTTCCTATTTGAGGTCAAAATATTGTTATGTGAATTGGGAGAGGTTTTGGTTACTACTGCTAAGTTGAAATTTTTTGGCGTTGCATTTTTTGTTTAGGTTTGGGGATACATTTTTGCATCTTTTTTGCATTTGTTAAGACTTGCGCTTTTTGAAAGAAGTTTGTTTATCAGGTAGGTTATATCATTTATAAGAATTTTAGTCAACAAGATGGTCGATATTATGGTAATAATGATAGGTTAGGATTTTTTGTTCAGTTACAGTTGTTGACTACTTTGTTTTGTTTATGTGGGTTGATTTTTACAAGGGGTATGGTAAGTAGGGATTTAATTTTAGAGTTTTTTTATTGTAGTGGGTCTCATTTTTTAAGTTTGTCTTTTTCAGTATTTATAACCTCTTGGCATAGGTATCGGCTATGAAAAGGTTTTTTTGTCTTGTTGATCAAAGGGTTAGCTCTTAAAGGTATGAGAAAGTAAAAGGATTTATTTTAAGTGCTGAAATATTAGATTGTAAATCTAAAGATAAATTAATTCTTGTTATTTTTATGTTTTTGATAGTAGTATTATTGATAGTTTTTATTTTGCAATCGGTGGCGTTTATTACTCTATATGAGCGACATTTATAAGGTAGAAGCCAGGTACGTCTGGGACCCATCTGAGCTTAGGTTATGGGCGTCTTACAGGCTTTGCTGGATGGATTAAAATTGTTGAAAGAGGAACAGCTTTACCAGGTTTTACTTCAGATCTATGTCCTGCGCTATAATGTTTTCAAATTACAAACAGTGTGAATGTCAATCCTTATTGAACCTCGCTATTAGCTATCAATATTTTGCTTCAATTCCCAAGACTAACTATCTGATATCCTCGACATGTTTCAATAATTCCTAATTTCTTTATAAGCAAGACATGAGGTGTTGTAATATTTCTTATTCTACAGCTGTCGTTTCGGCAGTTTGCCTTCTTAGGAGCCTGGAAAGATCAAATTGTCTGCAATTCAATTAGTCAGACTCCTCAATCAATTCTTCAGAAAATATCACCAGACCTAGATTTCAATCGCATCTAGCACAAAATCAACTCTCAACATACTCACCGCTTTTTGTATGAGTTCCACTGAATGATTCAAGTGGATATCACCGGAAGGAGATCACATAGCCTCGTAATCCACGCTACCCATCAAAACAACAGTCTTATGTACTGACTCATATCACGTGTGACATCGAGATATTCTTCCATGCGGTTCATAACTGGATTGGTCGTATCTATCCAATACGCTTCTAAGATCTCTCGTGCTGCTGTTCTATGTTCGTGCGCAAGAATGGTGATTTCTATGTCAAAATCTACTCTGTCATGTCTTTGTTCTCTATGTGTGCTGGGAGTTTCGTCTATTATAACACTTGCCAGCTAGGTGGTTCTTCAATGTGAGCATAGAGCGGCCTACCCGTCTCGCCAATACAATTGCCGCACACTTTGTAAGAGACTGGGTAAACTGTTCCTACGCTCAAGCAATCACCGTCTCTCTCGTTAGGACATATTTTACAAACTTTTAATACGCAGAGACGGTCATATAAGCGTTTGCGAACTAACTCGCTCCTTAGAACGTCACATAGGAACCCACGGACTAGAATAGAATGAAAAGGGTGAGAGGCTGTCTGAGATTATCATGACGACTCAAACCATCCATGGTAACTCGCAATTCCAAAAGCTTCTTTTTCAGCTATGGACGTGGGAGTCTCCCAATGGAGAGTACCATAACGAAATAGACCACTTCTTAGATCGAACGTTTTGCCTAACCGATGTCGCTGTTGTTCCTAAGTTCTACAAGGGATCAGACCATCGCCTCCTTCGCGCAAGGTTCCGTTTTTCGAGGAGAGGACAGAGAGCAGCTAAATTCAAACAACGAAGTCCCAGAACTACCATAAACTGATACGTATTCAAATCATTGGTCGGCTCTTGGGAAGATACCGTTGTCGACAACATCGATGAAGAACACGATCAGCTCGTTGAATATCGTCAAGTAAGCGCTGTGAAAGCCGAGAGTCCTAAAGTTACAAAGAGACGCTTGTCTCCGCAGACACTCGAGCTGATACGTCAACGTGGAATCGCACGAGCTGCAGGAAACCGAACGTACGTCCGATCTTGCGAAGCACTGCAGAGAAGCGATAAAGGAAGACCTCAAATAGAGACGAGTAGCAGTTATGGCTGAAGCTGCAGAAGCTGGGATGGGCATTGACAAAGTCCAGAGAGGCTTTGCCAATTATAAGACCAAAATGATTGCACTCCGATGCCCTGACGGTACACCTACTGCTTCCAGAAGGGCTATGGAGAAAATCATCCACCATTACTACTCGGATCTCTTCGCTAGCCATGTCCTCTTACCGTCATATAAATCGAAAGAGGACGAATATGCCATTCCACCGATCCTCCCTTCCGAAATCCGACATGCTATGCCGTCGGTGAAGAACAGAACAACACCCGGTCCAGACAGGAGCAGACCAGAACACCTGAAGAACCTGTCGCCAGTTCCATCAACACCGTGGCTAGGCTCTTTACTCGCTACCTGTCAGAATGCAAGGTCCCACTCAATGGAAAACCAGCAGGACCGTATTGTTGTTCAAAAAGGGAGACCTTTACGACATAGGCAATTATTGCCCAGTCTGCTTGCTCTCCGTTGTCTATAAACTTTTTACTCGAGTCATCCTAAACAGGATTGACAGAACACTGGACGAAGGACAGCCATACGAGCAAGCAGGGTTCCGAAAAGGATTTAGTACCATAGGCCATATCCACACGATTGCAAGACTCATTGAAGTTTTACGAGAGTACAAACAACCACTCTGTCTCACTTTCATCGATCTGAAGAAAGCCTTTGATTCAGTGGAAACAGAAGCGGTTATAGAGGCTCTGGATAACCAGCACGTACCTACTCGGTACATAATGATCCTTCGTGAGCTTTATGAAGATTTCACGACCAAAATATCTCCATTCTACAACAATATCACCATTGACGTAAGAAGAGGGGTTCGACAAGGCGATACAATTCCGCCGAAACTATTCACTGCCACCCTAACAAAACGCCATGCGAACATTAGAATGGGACGATATGGGAGTGAAAATTGACGGTCGACAATTCTGAACATCAGCCAAGCGGGAAGAATGTTGACCGATTTCGATCGCCTGTGGAAAGATTGGTCTTCAACTAAATCTAACGAAAACGATGTCCATGAAGAACGGATGGGTTTCGAATACCCCATTCACGCTTAACGGAACGACAATCTCCGAATGCTCTAGTTACGTCTATCTAGGTCGTGAAATCAACATGATGAACGACCTAGCTCTAGAGTTGAGCAGGAGGAAAGGAGCGGCTTGGGGAACGTTTAAGAGCATCGAAGATGTAGTGAAGAGGACACAGAAGGTCGACTCCGTGCCCATCTCTTCGACTCGACAATTATTAATGCCCTTACGTATGCAGCAGAAACGTGGTCGTTACGTAAGCAGAATGAAAAATCACTTGGCGTTATCGAACGCGCAGTCGAAAGGTCGATGCTAGGAGTATCCCGTATCTCGCAAATGAGAGAAAGGATCCGAAGTTCCGACCTACGTCAACGATCGAAAATCGGAGACGCCGTCCTGCACGCCAGGACATCAAAAATAAGGTGGGCCGGACACGTGATGCGCTTCAACGACAATCGATGGACGGAGCCCTTACCGACTGGATTCCTCGAGACATCATGCGCACTAAAGGAAGGCCACTGACCCGCTTGTCCGATTTCTTTACGAAAGCGATAGAAGACGTGATGCTCAGCGAATCCCTAGAGCGAGGAGGACCCACTAGGTTACTTTTGCACGCCATAGGGAAAAATGGAAGAGTTGCTGGTACTCGCTAGAGTCACTCGACGATCAACGGGACGACAGGTAAGAGGTAATTCATGAGTGGCTTGTATTACGGCGTTATTTGAAACGTTTGTACAGAGCGCTGGAAGGAATCAAACGACTCCATTATAGACGTATGATTTTGACTCGCATTTTTAAGGTGCTCTGGTATTACAATGGTATTTGGGAGGTGGGTTAGTGTGAACTATAATAATTGCAGTAATATGAGACCGAAAAACCACGTTATAATATCCCTCGCCTGCTTATACAGCTAATGATTGGTCTAACTTTGAAAGTAGAGGTATCGGTAGACCGAAATTCATTAGTGGAAAGTTTATGTGTTTTAATGAGTGTGTAGAGACGAGGCAGGTTGGTAATTCAGTTATGAGTTGAAGGGCAAGAGATTGTTGAAAGACCTCAGGTTTTGCCTAGGTCAGTAGTAATAGCTTTTCGTGCAGTATTGCCAATACCAGTACCGAGGAACCTTGCGAAGCACACCATGGCCATGCTCCAGCAGTCGCATTCTTCAGAGCTGAATTGTTTTTTGACAAAATCCACGCCCATGTAAGACTTTACGGGGTAGTCTTCAATAACAGCTCGAGCCTACAGAGTGCAAAACGGTTCTGAAGAAAGCGTAGGCGCTGAAATGCCTATCACTTTTATACTGAATGAATTTTTTGGCAGCATGGCATCAATAAAGCGGCATGTTCTGTGTGGCTTCTCAAACGTCATTCCTGATCTTTGGTCGTTGAAGCTGGCCAGAATGTCGGATGTTTTCACCCATTTGCGAGATAGGGGATACTCCTAGCGTCGACCTTTCGAATGTGCGTTCAATAACGCCAAGTGATCTATCATCCTGCTTACGTAGCGACCAGGCTTCTGCTGTAAACGCTAGGGCACGGATAATCGTTGAGTCGAAAAGGTGTGCATGGAAGCGGATGTTCTTTGTCCTCTTCACCACTCCTCGATGCTCTTGAACGTTTCCCAAGGCGCTCGTTTTCTCCTGTTCAACTCTGGATCTAGGTCGTTTATCATGTTGATTTCACGACCTACATAGACGCAACTGGGGCACTCGCTTTTCCTAAAACAAACATCCTATTGGAATCAACATTTCTCGAGCCATCAAATAATCATAAAAAGGTAGGCAAACTAGGAAAAAAGTATTTGACAATAGTCGAAAATGAGCGACTTTTTACAAGAATCGTTTTTCTCTCAAAAAAATCGAGTTTCTACACGTGGTCGTCCTTTTCACCAAATATAGCACTTGTCGTACCGTTGATCCGAATGACTCAAGCGATCAGCAGCAACACTTCCATTTTCCCTATCACGTGCATGAGTAATCCAGTGGGTCTTTTTTGCTCTACGAATTCGCTGAGCATCATATCTTCCTTTTAGGCTTTTCGTGGAGAGATCGCACCAATGGGTTTGTGGTCTTCCTGCAGGGCGCCTGATATCCCGAGGAATCCAGTCGCTAACGGCTCTCGTCTATCGGTTGGCGTTAAAGCGCATCAAGTGTCCAGCTCACCTTACTCATTGAAAGCACCTTTATAAAAGTCCCCTCTGTGATATTCTATCTCTTTGCAGTTATGGTGCCTCTAACGTACAAAATTTACTTATAAGGACCGATAATCCTCATGCGATGTTCAAGTGACTGAAGATCTACTGGTACTGTTCTGTTATGGCGGCGTCACTTGAGGCGTTCGATAAAAATGTATTTTTTGCTTTTGTGCAAAGTTTTTGTAGTTTATCGATAGCTCAAATCAACTGCATTTTCATGGCATGTTTAATTTTCCAAATACCTTATTTTTGGCGCCGTACCAGTCAAATAAGAATTTGTTTCTCATCAAAGATTTCTCGCTGGATTAACGTTTTGTGCTAATTAAAATTCAATGATTAGATAGAGAACATCTTTCCTATTATAATGATAAGTTTGGCTTTTGGAAAGGGCTTCCTCGAGCTTTGTAGCTATGGAAAGAATATTGAGTTTCACACTCACTGAGCACATTCAGTGGGCCAGGGTGATTGTACAGGTGTAATACCAATCCACTGCAACATTTTCTTAATCAGAAATATTTCCGTATCTAATGATTGAAATTTTGTTATAAAAAGCTTTTATCAGGCAAGAAATCTTCAGGTGTGAAACAAAATCTCATTTTAACTGGCACGGTGTCAAAAACAAGCAATATAAGAAACAAAATACATTTATAAAATGTACTTGATTCAAGCTATCACATATATATATATGCATTTGTCAGATAACGGCAAAGAATACGTTTTTACCAAAGGCCTAAAGTCGCTCCGCCATAATAGAACAGTACCGAACTACTTTGAATTCAAAGCATAATCTTTTCGCTTTTATACCGTTCTGAAAAATGCTGTCTGCAGACCCAAGTTGAACAAACAAATCAGATCGAGTGCGAAACGTTTCTGCCCAGTAAGAGAGGCTTTCAAAGAGAGGATCAGCAGGATACACGCTACCATGAATGGCTTGGACAGAATAAAGATCATTGCAATCAACATATCTACCAACAAGAAGTAAGTGTGTACATTTGTAGCATTAAAATCGATGCCTTGGGATTTGATGAACGTTCGGAATTATTTTTAGCTTCTTGCATGCATGTTTTTGCATGTTTCTACAACCAACAGGTTGTGGAAGCGCTTTGAAGAAGTGGTGATTGGTGGAGGCGAGGTCCGGCGACTACAGAGGATTAGGCAACTTCGTCGCCCAAGAACTACTATCTCTTCAAACGTCTTGCCATCTTATTGCAGAGAAAACGCTCACCCAGCCAAGAAAATGTGAAAAGTTTTTTCTAAAAGTCCTTCGAATCTTGAAGCATCAATTGAAATGCAACAGAATCAGCACACTCACTTCTTATTGGCTAATATGGTTGACTGTAATAGTTCCCATTTTCACTGATAAAGATGTTCTGAGCCTATTTATAATAGCGTGAAATTTTCGGTCTAGGACCGCAATTACTATTCCACTGAGCTTATGTTAGCCAAGCTGAACCAACCTTGACCGATTTCGAGAACTTTTCTGCAGGGACAGATTTCCGATCAAGTTTCACAATAACGATCTTTATAAAAAGTGGATTGTTTTTGAATGCCTACACTCCTTAAACAAAATCAATATCGTCAGAGGGTTTAATGCGAGAGTCCAGTTCGCAAAGTCAATATCATGAACAATTAAGACCTAGAGCTGAGCAAGAGTAAGCAAGCCACTTGAAGAGAGTTTGAGAACACTTGCGATGTAGGAAAAACACAGAGAACATCCAACTCCATACCCAACTTTGACCAGCGATTACCGTTGCCTCTACAACTGTTCCAAAAAACTAGTCGCTCCTGCGCAGAATGTAAGATCATTTAGAGTTATGAAACACGGAAACGAAAGATCGATGCAAAAGAGTGTTCCGATCTTTTCAAATGGGAAAAGGCATACGAAAATCTGATCTGTGATAACGATCGGAAATTGAGTGCTCCGTTCTGCACCCCAGGATGTTAGCGATCCTTATCCGGTGTACATAATACTTTCTGGTGACAGCAGATGGACGATAGACGTAAACAGGGAGAGCCTTTGAAATGTCTAACACACAATAAGAAAGCCATCTGATACGGTCTAACTTCACGAAAAACCTATAAGAAGGGAATGATGCCCAAGCAATCCCTCCAATGAGGAAGACATACTGAGGCTGTTCGACGTATTAGGAATAAGAAATCTCCGCTCTGGTCACCCGACAATCAGCGAGACAACAGATTATGCAGGTGATGGCATCCAGACAAAAAAAAACGTTCTGAAATTCGCAGATTAATGACAAAATTGTGTTGAAAGTGCAGGTGGAATACTGAAGCGAAGTTGTTCGTTGTTCAACAATTCAACCAAAACGACACGGAAATGTCAAAACATGGAGCAGCTGTAGACGCAATAGCTTATTCAGCTTCAATTACGGCTTGTAAAAGCTCATAAACAGGGTCTATGATAATACAGCGCTGACGGTGCTTTCGAGTTGTTATTCGCGAAATAGCTGAAACAAAATTCATTACGTTCCAAGTCGGAGACTTTTCCAAAACACATTTAAAATGACTACAACTTTCTGCTTTGAGCACTGCTGTGTCGTTTACTATTCGGATAAGACACCACAGCAAAAGGATGGTTTCTTGAAATATTTCCTATTACGGTTGGAAAGAAGGTTTCGGGGCACTTCAATAAGCATGGGATAACTCCCATGTAAATCACGGAAACATTGCACTTTCTCCTGCGGGATTTTCCCGCTTTCGGCCTAAATATTATTGTTTTTATGTAAACTTTGCTACGAGCCTCCACCTTGTCCTACCACATCATCGCAGCTTGTGTTTTATTGCGTCGTCGTTGGGTAAAGAGTCTTCCACATCAAGCTGTAGTCGATGAAATTAACGAAGTTGAAAGGGAAGGCACAACAAGTAAATCTGCTGCTGATCGGTGGTTTCAACGTTTTCTCAATGCTGGAGATTTTGACCTTGAAGACAAGCCTCATTCAGGACGTCCAACAAAGTTTGATTTGTTCGATGAAGCTGAAGATGCATGTTAAGAGTTCTTTGAATTGATGTCGAAGCAACGGTATTTCGACCAGATTCGAAACTTAACGCTCCGATAGCAGAAAGTGCAGAAAACTATTTCCTTTAATTTGAAGAATAGTTACTATTGTTTTTGTTTGGAATTCTTACATGAATCTTCAGTTTACTACATACTCGAAAACTTTCTTAAGAACCTACTAATTGGTTGGAGGTACGCGGCCAGAAAAGAACTCTTCAAATTTTCAATTCTAGACCATCGTATGCTCCGCAGCAATTCAGTGAGCGAGAGGACAAGTAATACTAAAATTAAACTGGGAAAATGTCGAAATGACACCAAATTCTGTTGCTTTTTTTCCTGTATAGTCCAACAATATCTCTTTTGAAGCGTTGTTGTGCGTAAACATTTTCAGGTCTTAAACAATCTCGGAAACTGTCTGAGTCGTATTGATCACTTAGTATGTCATAGATAATTTTAAACTCGAAACGATCTTTCAAAAACATTACAGAAATGGAGAGACGACTGAAAAGTTTATAATCATTACACCAAGGAATCAGATACCACTATGTGATATGTATAAAGGATAAAGCTCTCGGCGTTGATCGATCCCTGAGGGATGCGCATGCATTCGACTTCAATTTTTAACTTCGTTTGAGGTGATTGAGTGCACATCTGGCCTTTACAATGACTCGCGGAGGCCTCCCGAAACCGAGTCAGTGCTGCTTATCCTCCCAGACAAGTCTGAGAGCTGTCTGGTACCAATTCACCTACCCCTGAAGGATGGATGGCTTGGTGAGCCATGAGCGCGAGATCGAACCAATGACCTCGTGTGCGACGCAGGGCACCCCTAACCCCTCGCCACATGCGCTCATGTGATATGTACAATAACAAAAATTGTTAGGGCTGAGTGTGCTTAGCATTACATAAGCTGCGTTTCTCAAACATCGTCCACTGTGCTTTCCCATGTCGATACATTGTCGAAATCAACACAGTAAATTATTTTGCTATTTCACTGCAGCATTTGATGCCTCATGCAGTTGTTTAATCTGATACTCAATCTTGACACTATTTTCCGTCAACTTCCTCATATTACTGAATTTTTGGTAACATCTTATTGCATGAATGCCTCTTAACCACGCAGCTGCATTTCTATAGATGTACTCAATTTGACTATTAACAAACGCACTTTGCTTAAAAATTTGTTATCGAATAAGTTTTGCAATCAGAAAAATGCAAGTGCAAAAAAATGCAAAAAAAAAATGCAAAATGCAAAAATAAAAGCTTTGCTTTTACCAATCAAATCTTCTTTGGAAGACTTTTCTCAGAATTGTAACTGTGATTCAGCCGCTTTGTCGATTGTCGCAGCATCACAAAAAAGAAGGCGGGAGCCGAATATAAGTCGAGCAACTTGAGAAATTGGCGCATTCACTAGAATTTTTTTTTAACTTCTCGCTCTCATGCAGTTCATTTTCATCCAGAATTTGACAGAGATTTTCTCACCTCGACAACTGGTCTTTTGAGCATCTCATTGGCACAGTGTTTCACAAAATGCGCTTTTAAAGATTTTGCTTTGAATTGAGCAACTTAGAGATCTTTTGAAACAATTGAAAAAACCAAAAAAATCAAAGATTAACCAAGGCGGCGTCAGCCTCATATAGGTGCCGAGTGCCGAATTGTTGTTATCTCGTGGATGATCTGACACAAAAGATGTGGACATTAGCCATAGTATACTATAATACTTATTCTATTTTAGGAGAAAAATGATTATTCTTACAAGCAAGGCTGGACTTTCGAGCGGCCCATTTATGATGTTGTTGCCAGTCTCAATCTCAACCGTGTTTGGATGTGGAGTGATTCCTGGAGGACAAAGTAACGAATAGGAATTGTTATAGAGCAACAAATATTCCCATTCTTAGATGGTTAAAAGCTCTAATCAGAATGAGCATGCCTAGCCCTCCATCATTGCTTAATTGTTGTCACAGTCTGCGCTATCTATAGGCAGGGTTTCTGATTCTACATAAGTAGTTCGTGCTCGTTCAACTTTCTTCAAAGAAACATCGTTCGAATGAAGACTTCACTTTGCGATGTCATTGTATACAAGATGCCATATAGGTTGCCGCGTTAGTTATAGGTTGACAGCGTTTCAAATGACAACATGCCAGGACTTCACAAGGTGGAATGTTGTCCAAGGCTTTTCAAAGTCGATGGCATGCGGTTATCATCGGTTATACGGATATTCATCTTCAATCTGCTGTTTGAAAATGTCACTCTAAAGCATAGATATATTCAGGAAGATTGCCGAAATGTACAAAAGCCAGTGACATGTTGAACCTTGAAAAGGCTTGAAACAGTTCAGAAAATTGATCGATGTTATAAAGCGAGATTTTTAAAACATTCGATTAAGAAACATTATTCATAAGAACAATCCCATATCAATGAACATTGCCGAGTGAGAATTTCCATTCGAGCGGTGCTCCACCGAGGAACAGTCGACTTGAACGGCAACGAAAACGAATAATTGTGGACGATCGACTTGAATTATCGGCTCTGAAGAAGCGAAGACGTCGAAATATCAGCCGAATAAAGTTTATTTTTTAACCTCGTGATATTATTTAAATTATAAAAGAATGAATGGTAATGACGAGGAGAGTCGGTTTGCGAAATACTTATAAATTAATTTACAACTATTCATTACAAAAACTATGAAACTTCGTTGTAGCGAGCACTAGGACCTTCACTGCCAGAGGGCCCAGCAACTTACCTATTATCGTGGTTTACACGGACAACAAAGTATTCTCTGCCCTAATCCCTGGTATTGCAACCAGCAAGGATGCGGTTCAGGCACTTGCACAACGTTTTGCAATGCAAACAGTGAGCTTACATCTTAGGCATTTCAATCTTTTTCGTCAATTCTGAAAAGACATATGAGATGAGCTGTAATTTTTCGCAAATCTTCAGTCTCTAAAGCTAACCTAACTTGTCAAATTTCACATATGTTCGTTGAAAATACTTCCGAGCCACTCGTCGAAATAGTGAAGAAGATTTACGTTTTAGGTCGTCGATGTTCTCGAAATCGAAGGTCGGAGAGCATTCTTGCCTGATTTTGTGATCTCCAACATTCTAGGTCAACTTCAAGTTAATACCACTTACGAACCATTACAATGCCAGAACTTAAAGAAACCAGAGGATCGGCGTAAGTCTCCAGTAGAGGAAATTCCAATCCTAAGGGGAGTTCAGAAAGCAGGGATGTACTTATTTTTTTTGCAAATAAAGATATTTTCTAAAAATTTATTGTGAAGTATCTCAGAGTTTGAGGGAAAACTATCATAAAGCCATAACATCAAAATCTTTCGAATTGAGAATATCTTTTCAAATGTTGTACAGATTTTATTTCAGAATGATATAGTATTCAGTGTGATAATACGTGAAGTTTTGTTGAAAATGGAAGAAAATTAGTGTCCAACATTGTTTTGATTTTTCCAGTTGTCTAGTGCACAGAACAAGAACTGTTTCTGAGACATATAGTTTCTAGCAGAGGCTGCGATGGAAAGCTGTATTTACGTCGGTAGCACGGTGACGGGAATTTGCCCCGCAGTGGCGAATGTTGTGGCAGGGAATAATATGTGTCAGAAGGTTGCAAAAGCTATCAACAGCGAGCACTTGTCTCTCACAGGAACTCTCACGGTTTGGACGGAAATTTTATATAGACTACGAACATCATTATGGCTAATTGGTCGAGGTCGATGTGGCAAATTGTTGTGGACAGAGCGCTTCAATTGTTAAGATCGGGTCCGTTTGGTTCGCATTTGTACACGGTAACGGTCACTGTCAGCTGAAATTGAAAGTGAACTGTGATATTCAAGAGACAAACATTTTTATCTAATCGATATTCATTGTGGCAGTGCACTATCAATAAAACAGCAACCATATGGGTATTAACGATCAGAGTGGAGAGCAGTAAATCATGTGGAAATGAGTATTTCCTTCTGTTTAGCCGTTCCGAGGTGTTGATATTTTAATATTGAATACTAGCGATGCATGCAACAATACAGTTAGTAAGGCAGCTTTAATAAACAATATTCGAGGTGGCTATCGTTTCGACGGGTCGCCTTCTTCAGAGCGTGAAATGATCAGATCATTTCTTTCATACCCTAAATCAGCATTTGCGAGTGAAAAATTTTAAAGAATCGAATGGACTCAAAAGTGATCTAACCGACTTCTCTGGTCATCAGCCTCGCACTTTCAGAGGGGCATCCAATCTTTCCCAGCAAGTCGTTGCATATCACTGATCATGAGGTCATTATATTGTTGATCAATTGATACAATTAAATAAATAAAATAACAAAAATGTCGAATTACGAAGCAAATTATGGAATAACTTAGTATCGTCTAGAAAACAATTTGACTGGCAAGTGCAATCATTTATCTTTTTGCTTTATTAGGCAAATAGAGGTTAGTAACAAGTCTTGATCAACAAATTTTTCTGCATCTTTGCCTTCTTCAAGGTTCAACGATTCGAATTTAGGTCCACTGGTTGAGATTTTGTTATATGGGTTGTCGCTTACGTATCGAGTCGAAACCAGTGAAGTGTGAGAAATTTGGATCTGGGCGCGTCGAATTTATCGAATTTATCGGGAGAAGCCGAGGAACGGCTGGCTACTGTTTTTTGACGGCTGTAATATCTATTCCTGCTGCAAAATGAACCACGGCAAAACAGGTTTTTCCATGATCTGAAATGAGGAAATTTGAATGTGACATTTTCTCATTGTTCCCATACGCTACAGCTTCTGTGCTCGAAAAGTTAACGGCTGATTATAAAAGCTGTGAGAAAATAAATTTGTGTGTTGAACTGAGGCAACGCAAGAATCACTTCAAAAGAATCCTTAAGGGCCTTTCCGGCAATTTTGACTTCAATTATCAGAGACACTTGTGGCGAAAATGCTAGAATAACTCAAGCGTATTTATTACGCTTTTTGTTAGTGTACTTACTTCCAATGAAGCGAAAATCCGAGTTTTGTTGATGATTTTTCTTATAGATTCTTTCATTGTTATTTGAGCCAACATGTCATGTGGTCTGGTAAGGGCTCTTGTGCAGCCCGATACACGTGTTTCGTCCTTACAGACTCGTCAGTCGGGCAGAACCCGTCGTCATTCGATATTTTGCTAGTCAGTTCTCTCCGGAGCCTGCTTTTTCTGCAGAGAGATACTTCATGGCATGTTGGCTCAAATAATAACGAAAGGAACTATTGAAATTTGAACGTGGTCTCAATCAAACACACGTAACAAAAATATAATATTATAACCCATAACATGTGAGCTCAAATAATAATAAAAGGACCTATTGAGCATGGTCTTACTGAAACACTTGAAACAAGGGTTAATATGATAAAAATATCAGCCAAAGAGCAATCGAGTGCACAATACTCTGTGTTAGGTGAAAATTTCAATTGATACAGATTGTAAAACGTTCGTCTTCGATATCTCTCTGCAGGGAGAGCAGGCTTCCGAGAGAACTGACTGATAGAAAGACCGAAAGACAACGGCTTCTGCCCGACTGACGAGTCTGTAAGGACAAAACACGTGTATCGAGGTGTACAAGAGCCTTTCAAATAATAATGAGAGGATTAATTGATTATTATTCATTTGCGACAGGGAGTAAAAGCAAGAAGTTGTCAACATAAAAAATAAAAAATAACTATGATCAGAATGTAAATGAATATACTTAAGACAGCATAGAAATGTTCAATAGAGTTTTGAAACATCACATTTTTGTAGCTCTGTGGCTTTTTCCTTAAAATGCGGGGTTTTTGGAGAAGCATCGCCATTGTTACCACTATAACAACTTTATCGATGTCTCTTCTATCATATTTTAACATTTATTGGGGACTAATCTTCCTCTAGTGACAATAGAATTCCACATCTCTTCAGAAATCTATCACAATGTCATTGTAGCCGCCACGCTCGCAGAACGACGGTGTCGTGTGCTGCCCAGGACTTCAACGGCGTTGTCAACCTGGTAATGCATATCTAGCTTCCAAAATGACTCGCGCAGGCTTCCCTCTGAATCGAGTAAATGCTGTTTATTTTTTCAGGCAAATTTGAGATTAGTCTGGCACCAGTTCACTGACCGCGGAAAAATGGATAACTTGGTGGGTCATGAGCGTGAGATTGAACCATCGACCTTGTTTGCTGCTCAGAGCACCTCTAACTACTGCGCCATATACGCTAAGCAGAGTGATTTATTATAATAAAATCTCCTTGACACGTTTCACATTACTGAGGAATTTCACATTCCGCTTGTGCCCAAGAAATCATAACGGAAAGTGCTTTTTCCTTTGCTTGCGGCTAGATTGACTCAAATCGAAGGTTGATAGCGTTTTCATTTTTTTACAACATAGTAATGATCAAATTTCATTTACATGTGGAAATGATTTTTCCTTCAAATCATACCCACGAGCACACAAGAGAGCCTGGTAGCGAGCAAAACAGCTATTTTTCGAGTTTGTTTCGTAGGCAGGGCGGAGTACTCACATTTCGTATTGTATATTAGTGGCTCTGCTCGATATTAGTCGACTACACTTATGATATTTATTTAACTTATTAGCTATAGTATTTTCATTCGCCATCGTTCCCTGACTACAGAAACGCATGGTAGGCACGAGAACGATCTGGTGTTGGGAATGATTGCCGCTTAGCAATGCAATTAAAACAACACCAAGCTGGTTATTCAACTTCTCTGTAGCCATCGTGAATCCCCAGCAAAATGGCGAACATTTTCATCCAAATGAGTATGTCCTTCATTTGTTATCCATGGGAGCAAAACTCGTAGAAAATAAGTGGTTTTTGTAAATTTTCTTATATATTGTAACTGGGTGAAGCTCGTTCTTCGGTACTTCAGTAGCACATTAGCATTAGATTAGTAAAATTGATTATTACCAGTTCAAACTCCTTTCTCAAGATAAAGGGTCTAGTCGGAGCGACGAATTATGCCATAAGTACTTGGGCATAGAAAAAGAACTTATTATTTGTCATTCACCAGCAGTAATTTTTGTTCTTTAAGCAAAATGGCCTTTGGAAAACGCTATGAATAAGTGCAGTATAAGACATCTGGCATAGCAGTGATAGTTTGAAAGCAATGGTAGTCTGCCCAGCGTGCCAATCATGGGGCAATAAAGGCTCATTTTTGACCACATCGGACTTTGAATATAAATCAAAGTGACAACAAGCGAAGGTTATGCAACAAAGGAGAGGCTAGTCGATAGCCTTCGGTTTTCTACAATCTCCATGTATGTCCTCTATTCGCCATAAGAATCATCCGTTTCCGGTGGTCAAAGTCATCCTAAGTTTTATTATCTTCAAGCGACATTGGAAAAATGCCATCACAAAATTGATTATTCCCTGTAAATACAGCGTTGCACTTCTCCAGATGTGGTAGAAATGAAATGATTTTTCTCCCACGCAAATGCTGCTAAAATTTTCAAAGATCACTGAGTAGCTATCACGAGGCTGTAAATTGGCCTAAAAATTTGTCGAAGCTTAACATAGGTATCAAATTTTCTTTTACAATCAAGCATTTATCGCTGGGACGGAGATTTTCATTCAAATTTTCAAGAGCCATTCGATAGCACAAATCTCAACAATCCTCATGATAAACTTGGTTTTCGCGAATGACGTTCTATTGCATTGTTACAGCTAAAAGAGTATTGATTTTCACACTCGACGCCGTGTCGATTGCGCAGCACAATTTAAATGTGGCGCGTCGAGTGTAAAACTTGATATTCTTTTAGCTGCAACGACGCACTAAGAAGTCTTTCTCGAAAATCAAGGATATCCTCAAAATTCTAAAGTTTGGCGCTATCGAATAGGTTTGAAAGCTTGAGAGATAAGCCGTGTTTAGCTCAAAGTGCTCGAATAGGCAGCACAGTTCTATTCTTGTTGCTACAGCTTGCAAAAAAATTTTTTTTGAAAATGCAAGGTCGCCGTTGAAACCGCCGAGATTTGAGCTATCGACTGCAAATTGAATGGCGACGGTTTCGTGCCAATGATGCCATTTACATGCACATAGAACGCATAAGCGCCATATGTAAAATGCAATCTTAATTTGGCAAGGTATATGCTATCATCGAATTAATGAATTTTTGAGAATTAGCTTTGCTTATCTATAGATTCTTAGGTGTTTCATAACATTTTCTTATCACTGTTATAGCGTAATATAAGGACCTTTTGGAAATAAAATACATTTTCGAATTTTCGAGAGTTAAGGTATCGATAGCCACTAAAACGTCTAGAAATTGCGAAAAGGTTTTAGTTCGAAATTCTGTAACGGCTAACTGTCGAGTTAGGAATCAAAATAACAGACAAAAATGGCTCCTATGAAATACTCATGGTCACGAGTGACTTTCATTCACACATCATTCGAACCGTCCTTGTTATAATGTGCTCTTGTCAACGTCCATGAAATGACAACAATATCTTCAGATGTGGCAAAATTTGAGAATTAAGTAATGCGGCAGTAAAGGGCTCTAAAATCTTTGTTTTGTTGAGCACAGTGCGAGGTTTTTATGGGGGGAGAAGAAGTTGATACTAAAATATTCATGAATGCTGAGTGACATGAAAGAGTTTTCACCACAGGCAGAGTCTAACTCGCGTTTCTCTCATCTTGGAGGACGCGTAATAACCACTGTACTACCGTGATTCCTCCACTGCTATGATTCTTCGATTCTTGAAATTTTGAATTTAGTTGTAATATCATGGTTTCGATGCTGAAGCGGTCAAAGTAGGATTGCTGTGGATTCGTTTCAGTTTTTGCAAAATTATAATGGACGTCCACGCCCTGTTTTTGCAGGTGGTACCGAAAAAATGTTCATTTTGACCATCAACTAGATAGGGCCTTTTAACACCACAATGAAAAAATTACTACATTCATATATATATGGATCTTCATCACCTGCCGCTATTTGTGTGAATTCAACATGACAGTGTACGAATAACGGTAACGTGTTTTGGAACTTACTTTTAAGATGGCGACAAATTCAGAAAGCTATCTCATGCATTGAGCAAGAAATTTTCGTAGAATTATCAATAATCATTCAAAAGCTTGAATCTCTAACTACAGCTCCACGTTTTTGATTTCTCAAAACACCATTTTACAACGCTGCAAGTTCTAAAATGAATTTATGCTCCACATTAGCCTATCTCCTTCATTTTTATCACGCGTATAATTTGTTGGAGTGGAGTGCATGTGGCGCAGAGGTTAAAGGTGCTCTGCGTCGCACACGAGATCAATAGTTCGATCTCGCGCTCAGGGCTCACCAAGCCGTCCATCCCTCCGTAGTCGGTAAATTGGTATCAGGCCGCTACCAGACTTGTCTAAGAGGATAAGCAGCACTGACTAAATTCAGCGGGAGGCCACCGCGAGTCATTGTAAAGGCCAGATATGCATTCAATCAGCTCGAAAGAAGTAAAAAATTGGAGCAGAATGCATGGCGCATTCCTCAGGAATTGATCAACGCCAAGAGCTTTATCCTTCACCTATTATAATTTGCTGGAAGCATGAAAAGCATATCATCATGCAGAGGATTTTCCGTGAACCACGATCATACGTTTTTATCTAAAGTTTCTGTCAAAGTGGTAAGAAAATCCCTATTTGAATAACATTATTTCAAACGCTGGCGATCGCACCGCGCCCCGCCCCTGCCTCACTCCCCCATCTTCTCCCCCCTCTCCCTTTCCATGAACTAGACGGTAAGCAAGGTCGTTGAAAATGTAAAACTCAATCGATCTCCCACACTAAACGGGATTTTCAGAGAATAAGCGCAACGCAACTTTTATTACCGAAAAAGTTTTGCAATGAGAACTCCGTTTGGTTTTTATCAGTCGATATCTTCTTTGGAAGACTTTTTCTCAGATTTGCAGTTGTGATTCAGGCGCTTTGTCGATTGTCGTAGCATCAGAAATAAGAAGTTGGGAGCCGAATATAAGCCGAGCAACTAGAAAAGTTGGCGCATTCACTGAAATTTTTCTTTAACTTGTCTCTCTCACGCAGTCTATTTTCATTCAAGATTTGACAGAGATTTTCTCACCTCGACAACTGGTTTTTTGAGTATCGCATTAGCACAATGTGTCCCTTGATGCGCTTCTCTCCATATCGATAGAGGCAGTCCTCTACCTCCCGCACCTGGTGTTAGAAACCATTTTTATTATAAGTGTGGCAGAAGGCAAACGAGGGTTCGATTCCAGCCAAAGACCGTGTTTTGCTCACCACTCAATTCTCTTAGATGTATGTGAAACATCTGACATTGCGTTGAAAGCAGTAAGAGCACTAGAAATCTGGAGCAAAGACTTTATTACTGCATGATATTTGATCACGCTTGGTCAGCTTAGAGAATTTATCTTGGAACTAAGAAGATTTTACAGAAAACAGCATCAGAAAATTTCTAGAAGCTTACCCTACTTTTGCGTCGGATCCTCAATTTTGTGTCTGCCATAATATTATGTGACATTCTTGAAAACCGATTCGTTTCATGCGAATTGCTCATTTGACTCGATGACACTTTCTTGATCATCTCCTATCTGAATAAAATATTTATACGGAGAATGTCGTGGTCAGACTCAGAAAAATGGAACTACTGACACAGAGGTAATTCCATCTTGTTCATAACGATGTGATCGATGTTCGCATATAGGAGATCACCTCAAACGAAGTTAAAAATAGAAGACGAATGCATGACGCATCCCTCAGGGTATGATTAGCGCCGAGAGCTTTATTCTTAGTATCGTTATTGGTTCTATTAGTCATTCTCTACAAATCTGGGTGTTGTAAAAGGATTGTGATATGTTGGAGAATGTTTTAGTAGCTAGAACAAACACAGGAACACTGCCGTCATATAATCGTTCTCCATCGAAATGAAATAGGTTACTGCGGAAAGATGTCCCGACAAACACCGTGCATTGGCCGACTACCTCACATTGGAAAGTAGTCAGACAGCATTTTGAAGATTGGCTGGAGCACGGTACCACAATCACAGTAAAATCCCTAATATTGCTCCATCAGATTAGCATCTTTTCCGAGCTCTGAGACAGCTTCGGTGGGACAAAAAATGAAAAACCATAGCAAGCTCTAAAGTGACCTCTTTAACTTCTTTGCACGCCATCCTCATTCCTTCTGGATAGAGAGCATTTGATTTCTTCCCAGCAAACGGTTGCGTATCATCGACCATGGTAGTGATTATGCTGTCATTTGATTGATTTCGTTAAATAACTAACAACTGAATCAACAAAAGTGTCGAAATGCGAACGAAATCGTGGCACAATTCAATATATCTAGAAAATTCGGCTTTGATCTATTCTCGGCATACGTAATTGATCATTTTCTTGCATTATCAGGCTGACATGAGGTTATTAACATGTATTATTCGGCTAAAATCTCGGCATCTCCGTCTTTGGTGTCGTATTATTTGATGCGATGGTCCACAGGTAAACTTTCATTCATGCTATGTGGGCATTCGTCAAACTATCAAGTGAAATCTTGAAAAAATGCAAGCAATTTCAGAAATCAGCGCATTGTATATACCACAGAAAAGGCGATGAACGATCGACTAGTGCATTCCAACGGTATAATGACCTACTTCAGTATAGTGGAGTCGTTCAACAGGTTTTCCTGAACTTGAAGTGAGCACTTCATGTGACACCCTTTTATGCTCTTCGCCCGCCACATGATCTGTGCTCGATAGAAAATTGACTATTCCTGAAAACTTTAAGAAAACGAATTATGTATTGGAATGAGGGATCGTAAAACTGACCATAAAGTCATTTCCGTCCTCTACGGCAATTTCAGAGTGAATACTTTGAAGATCATTTATCCCGAGAGTGAATAGCTTACCCTTGCCAACTACCCTCTAAATTCACTAGAACAAGCACTCAAGTTTTATCAGTGGTTTTTCTTGCAGCTTTCAAACACTTGATCAAAACAGTCGTAATAGAACCTAATGGATCTCTCACAAGGGAGCGTTCAAAATCTTTTGAACAATTACATTCTGATCTATTATTTTGAAAATTCTCATTAGACAAGAGGCAGCTTTTCATACAATTCGCCATTTTACAAGATCAAATGCTTCCATTTTTGTTTCTACTCACCAACTTCAATTGTGGATATGAGTAACATCTATAAAAGCAAGCACATTCACTGACATTGATTACAGAGCACCTAAAATGTGAATGCTTGAAGATAGGATTTGATCACTGTCCGATTGGCAAATGAGTGAATTTTTAGCCGAAGCTTCAGAGCGGTGCTGCTGTAAAATCAATTCCAGCTACTATTCCAAGCCTTATAATATTATTATTTCACAGCAGAAATTCGGCTTGTAAAGAATGTATGTGTGAACTTCTCAGTTACCTTTAAAGTAAAGTAGTAAGCACAAATTCATCACATTGTGTATTTTAAAACAAAAGCCCTTTAAATACATAGCAAAGGTTCAAAAACGAACCGAAAAGAGGAGTGCTTCGTATTTACGCGTGACCTCGAATCATACCTGAGGTTGATCTTTCCGGCCTGAGTAGGCGCGGCCCACTGATGCACTGACTTTAAGCGGCTGGTCTTCAATCAATAATTGATAGACACAAAATATCGAAATAGTTAGTGTTTAGAATGAAGTTTTTGCCATGCGATCCAAAACTCCTTTCTAACCTTTTCTGCTAGGGTTATGGAGGTTTTGGCTCAGTGGATTGTGGACCAATTGATCTTTCCAGGCTCTGAAGAAGGCGACCCGTCGAAACGATAGTCACCTTGAATATTGTATATTCAAGCTGCATTACTAACTGTATTGTTCCATGCTTCGCTAGTATTCGATAAATAATATCAATAACACCTCGGAACGGCTAAACAGAAGAATATACTCATTTCAATATAATTTACTGCTCTCCATTCTGACTGTTCACCGCCCATATGGTTGCTAGTTTATTGATAGTGTACTGCCACAATAAACATCGATTAGATAAAAATGTTTGTTGATTTTCTTCTTTGAGCAGAACACGAGGTGTTACAATAAACTTTATTCGATAGCTGACGTTTCGGCAGTTCGCCTTCTTCAGAGCCTGGAAAGGTCAAAATGTTTGCAAGATGTTATGCAAATTCAAAAGTCGTCCATACCGTGAGAGTGCCTGAGAGGGACAAGTGTTGGCCGTCGATAGCCTTTGCAACCTCCTGACAACTCTTTTGTTGCACTGGCTGCGCCTCTGCAGGGCAAATACCTGTCACCGTGCTACCGACGTAAATACAGCTTACCATCGGTGCCTCTGCCAGAAACTATAGGTCTCAGAAACACTTCTTCTTCTGTGCACTAGACAACTGGACAATGAAGACAATGTTGAACACTAATTTTCTCTTACTTTTCAAAAACTACAAAACTTCACTTATCTACACAGTGAATACTACATCATTCTGAAAATAAAATATGTATACATTTGAAAAGATTTACTCAATTTGAAAGGTTTTGATGTTATGGCTCTATGATAGTCATCCTCAAACTCTGAGATTTTTTATGATAAACTGATAGAATATGTCTTTGTTTGCGAAAAAAGTACTGCTCTTCTTTTTGAATGCCACTTATAGTTTGGATTGGAAATTCCTAAATGAATGTCCACTACTGGAGACTTACGCTTATCCCCTGGTTTCATTAAAAGCTGACATTGCAATGGTTTGTAAGTGGTATTAACTTGAAGTTGACCGAGAATATTGGAGATTACAAAATCAGGCAAGAGTGCTCTCCGACCTTCGATTTCGAGAACATCGACGACCTAAAACGTAAATCTTCTTCACTATTTCGACGAGTGGTTCGGAAGTATTTTGAATGAACATATGTGAAGTTTGTCAAGTTAGATTAGCTCTAGAGACTGAATATCTGTGAAAAAAGCAGCTCATTTCATGCGTCTTGTCAGAATACACGAGAAAGAATGGAATGCTTAAGTTGTGAACTCACTGTTTGCATTGCAAAACGTTGTGCAAGTGCCTGAACAGCACCCTTGCTGGTTGCAATACCAGGGACCACGGCAGAGACTAAGCTGTTTTCTGTGTAAACCGCGATAATAGGTAAGTTGCTGGGCCCTCTGGCAGTGAAGTACCTAGTGCCCGCTGCAACGAAATTTCTAGTTTTTGTAGCGAATGGTTGTAAAATAAACTACTAAGTACTTTGAAAATCGGCTCTCCTCGTCATTTTCAACAACACTTTCTTTCAAAATTTAGCTAACATCACGTGGTTGAAAAATAATCTTTATTCGCCCCATACTTCGTTGTCTTCGTTTCTTCAGAGCCGATAATTCGAGTTGATCGTCTAGAATTATTCGTTTTCGTTGTCGTTCAAGTCGACTTTTTCTCGGTGGAGCACCGCACGAATGGAAAACCTCACTCGGCAATGTTCATTGATAAACTGTTCTTATAAATGATTTCTCTCAATCAGCTGTCTTAAAAATCTCGTTTGAGAGCTTCGATCCATTCTGAGAACTCTTTCAAGCCTCTTCAAGTTTTAGCATGTCACTGGCTCATGCAGATTTGGGAAATCTTTCAGAATATATCGATGCTCTCAAGTGACATTTCTAAACAGCAGATTGAAGATGAATATTTATATAACCGCATGCCATCAACATTGAAAAGGTTAAGACAACATTTCATGATGTCAAGTCTTGGCATGTTGTCATCTAAACCACTATCAACTTATAACTAACGCTCACAACTTGTATGGCAGTCATTCTGTATACGAAACATCGCTAAGCCGAAATTCTTCATTCGAGCGATGTTCCTTTGAAGAAAACTGGACTTGCACAACAACGAAGACGAAGACACATCGATGACGAACGACAGTGGAGAATCGAATCTAATCATGGGCTCCGAGATGACGAAGATTCTAAAACGTTAACCCATTAAAGTTCATTTATAAACTCCTGGTGTTAGCTAAGTAGTAAAAGTCCCTACACTGGAAAACTTCTTAGCTCAATCTTTCTTCTGCTATCGACTGCTTTTCTACAGACCCGCTGAAAATGATTTAATCTTATAAGGATATTACTTGTTTTGAGCCTATAGTTTCACCTCAAGGGATCGACGGAACCGAGGGAGGGTGCTACTGATGAGTCCCAATAGGACGAAATAGGCGCCTATATAGCACTAGATCTATCGGCTCAAAACAAGTAGTATCCTTATCAGATTAAATCAATCTTTCTTTTTATACAGAATTAAAAACTCTGCCTATAGGTAGCGCAGACTGCGACAACAATTGAGCAATAATGTAGTGCTAGGCATGCTCATTCTGATTAGAGTTCTTAACCATCTAGGAATGGGAATACTTGTAGATCCATAATAATTCCTATTTCTTACTTTGACCTCCAGGGATCACTCCACATCCAAACACGCTTGAGATTGAGACTAGCAACAAAATCATAAATGGAGCGCTTGATGGCCCTGTCTTGTTCGTAAGAACAATCATCTTCCTAAAATAGAATAAGTATCATAGACTCAATTAAGACTACTGTCTAGATCTATTGTGTGAGATCATCGAAGAGATAACAACAGATTCGACACTCGGCACCTATATGAGGGTGACGTCGCCTTGCCTGGTCTTTGATGCTTCAAAGGATCTTTAACTCGCTTAATTCAGAACATTACCTTTGGAAGCGTATGTGACATGTTGTGGTAAGGCGATGCTCAAGAGACCAGTTATCGACATGAAAAAATCTCTGTCAAATCTTGAATGAAATGAAACGCGTAGGAGCCAGAAGTTAAAAAAATTCCAATGAATGCGCCAATTTCTCAAGCTGCTCGGCTTATATTCGGTTCCCGCCTTCTTATTTCTGATGCTGCGACAATCGACAAAGCGCCTGAATCACAACTGCAGTTCTGAGAAAAAGCTTTCGAAGAAGATATCGATTGATAAAAACGAAGCGCAGTTTTCATTGCAAAATTTTTCGGTGACAACTTTCTTAGCAAAAGTGAGTTTGTGAAACTTTGATGCTCTTGTTAGCCTCTTACATTTAGCACGCTCATAAATTATAGTTTTGACGGAGTAACATTGAGAAGCGTTGAAATCAGCGCCCATAAGCGGATTTGTTTGTTGTGCTTTCCTTCAAATTTCGTGTTGCTCGATGTGAAAGACCCCTTCTCACATGATGACGCAATAAAACACGAACTGCGATTATGTCGTTAGACAGAGCGAATGCTTGTAAAAAGTGATAATGAAGAAGAATCATATCTAGACTCATAGCTTAGAAAAACCCACATGAGAAAGTGCAATAGTTCCATGATATGCATGGAAGTTTTCCCATGCTTATTGAAGTGCACCTGAATTTTCTTTACAATCGTGCTAAGAAATGTCATGTTGTCATGAAATGTGTCTGAAGTCATGAAATGTCATGAAATCATCTTTTCGCTGTGGGAATCTCATCCCATTGACTAACGACATAGTGTTTGAAGCAGAAAGTTTTTCTGATTTCCAAATTGCTGGCGAAAAGTCTCCGACTTGAAATGTAGTGAATTTTATTTCAACTATTTCGCTAATGACAGACCGTTTCGTGTTTTGAGACTTCCGTGTCGTTTTGGTTGAATTGCCGAACAACGAACAATTCCGCTACAGTATTCTGCCTGCACTTTCAATACGATTTTGTCATAAATTTTTAAATCCGCGAATTTCAAGACGCTTTTTTGTGCGGAATGTCATCAGCTATATAATCTGTTGTCTCGCTGTTGCCGAGTGACTATAGCGGGCTTTCCCTATTCTCTTAAAACGTCAAGCAGCCTCAGTAAGTCCTCCTTATTGAGGGATTGCTTGGGCATCATATCCACCTTGAAGACTTTTTGTGAAGAAGTTGAACCGTATCAGGTGGCCTTCTTTTTGTGTGTTAGACATTTTAAAGAAATCTCCCTGCTTACGTCTATCGTCACCCGCTATCAACAGAACGTACTAGGTGTCCAGCCTAACGTCTTTTCCCAAATCCACTCCATTGTTCTTTTCATTCTCCAGTCATCTTCCCATCTCGTTATAAAGACCTCCCTTACGCCTCCCCTCCCCCTCCCCCATGATACTTGTTTTTGATGTTGATGCGTATTTTGCTTTGCTTCGAAAACAGGGCATCCTTCCAAGATGTGAACTGGGAAACCTGGGCTCAGTGTTGAAAATGTTCTCAAAGCGTGTAGTTCTATTGAGAAATACTGACACATGTTCCCGCCACATACTGCAAAACTGGGACTGTAGCGTCAAATAAGTAGATGTGTTTGGATAAGGACATTGGCCAGTGGTCTCTGACAAAGGTTCAAGCGCGGCTCACGCTGCTCTCTGTCTTCCATCGAGTTGTATTCCAAGTCATTATACACGCTCAGAGAAAGTTCAAGAATCATGCTAGTAATGGTCTACCCAGTTGATGATCCATACGCTTCAGTCCAGTCCCCTTACACAAGGCTTCTTTTGTGAATGGGTTTTGACATGATATTACTTGAAAACCTCTAGAATTCTTGAAGTTAATCGGAAGTAATCCATGCGCTCCACTCACTTGTCCGTTTTTTTTGCAGTTCGGCTTTGCCCAATTTCAAAAATGAATTTCAGAATAACTTCCATGGTAATATTACACCACACGCTCATTGTGCTGATCAGACGCTACTTATTTACGTCGGTCATTATGCCACCATTCACAAGTGGCAGTACATGAGTTTTGCACTATTCAAAAATGCTCTTGTGCTCTGTGGTTGTCGTTGACTACATTCATAAGAAATGTCTCTCAATGAAGAACAATAGAGTGAAGAACTGCCAATCACTTTCCGTTTAGTGGTAGACGACCACAAGTCATTATGGGAAGCACAAATGCATTTTGTCGCCCTGATAGAGTTACAAGCATGACAGTAATCCTGAGATGAAGCGAACAACACTCACAATTTTCATCGAGCTATTTACCCATTATGGAATTTGATTTATATTTTCATAATCGACTACTGTCTTCTTCTCTTTTCAATCTATGAACGGATTTGAGATTATTTCTTGTATAACGTAATTTTTTTCAACAGTATTTAATGATAAGGCCCATAAAATAGTTTCTCCAATTCCACTCAACTCAACAAAATCAAAGACGACTGTGATGGCACTTGAAGATATCTAGTAATGAGGCTGACTTCAGCTGTTCGGAAGCTTGACAAACCGCGCTCTCTCAACAAAAGAGTGCGGTGAACTTCTTTATGAGGGCTCACTGATATGACAGCATTATTTTGTGCACATAACGAAAAAAAAGTCGATAAATAGAGTCAAATGGATCAAATTAGGAGTTTGCTGTAACACTATGAAAGCAAAATGCTTTACCCGTGCTAAATATCTGGTAATTTTTTCTTAATATTGTACCATTCTCGTCAATGTTGAAAATTCTCCGGATATTTTCCTGTCAGAATGCATTCCTCCAGCAATGAGCATGAAGTTCATCGCTGGATCTGGAGAGCAAGAGTTCTCAATTAAGGAACTCACAATAAGTACGAAAACTGTTAGAATCAACATAACAATACGTGATGCGGAATGCTACTGTGAGTGTTTTATCAAATAGTTCCTTGTCTTTCTTTTGAAACAAACACGAGATTTTTGTGACACAATTTATCAAAACAGCTGACGTTTCGACGGCTCTCGTTCTTAAAGAGTGGAAAGATTAAGCTGCCCACAAGCCACTCGGTCGAACATCTCCAAATTTCATAAGAAAAATATCACCAAATCCAGATTCCAATCACATCGGCCGCCACAAAATATCTTTCAACATACCGCTATTGAACGTGCTCCATTAAGCTGTTCAAGTGGAGACCAACCGAACAGCGATCACCAGGACTGGTAGTCACATGAACTACAAGCATGAACCTATTTCATATTCCTAGGAGACTTGAGCGGTGAGCAAAAACAGTTCTTTTAGGAATATAGAAAACATCATAACAGTGCAAAATGCATTAAAAATACTATCAATTTCGAGTATTAGTAATTTGAATAGCTGTCAGCTCAATTGGGTTTATAAAGCGAAA